>ML813590.1:55336-73014 GCA_009831015.1 Picea engelmannii | reverse complement strand
TTTTTTTTCCTTCCTTCACCGCCCTATTGCATCGCCTTTTCACCGTTATTCGTCCATCTCATGACCTTCACCCACCGCACTGTTGCACCGACTTTGCATGACCGACCTTATCCTTCTACTTTTCATTACAACTTTTCATGTTACAATCTACCCTGATATATTTTTTCCATAATCACATCCATTTCCTGGTTGTGTTGGATCTTGGACAAGTCTTTCCTTGCCCAACATATTGGTTTAGGCCTTCGGAGACTAAGAGTGGGTGTTGTGATATTACACTGGTCAACCATTTATGATTGAGAGTGGGTGTTGTAAGATTACACTGGTCAATCATCTCTGCATATGTGGGAATATTTATAGCCACACCCTGGTTCGATGTTCTTATTTTGAGAGTCATGGACAATCATGGTTACAATTTTTGTTCACAAAGACTTCAAAGAGCAGCAAGTTCAGTTACGTTGGTGGGGAATCCTCCTTTCATGTTCTCTTTCCTAACTCATTATTTATTATTGTTCATGGACTTTGACATGGAAGAATATATGTAAACCCACGTTGTCATAAACCGGGGAAGTTTAACCATGCTTACATAATTCATTTGTCTATAAAATGCTACCTATCCTCAAAGAAAAGGGTGTGGTCCCGTTCCAAGATTTTCTTGTTGTTCAGATCTCTAAATTTAATAAATTTACATATGTAGAGATACATGTAAATGTGGTTGGAGTGGTGTTAAATACCAACAACAGCATAGTAGTGAATGACGTTTTTGTTGAAACATGCCAACTAATTTCCCATGCGGATGCATGCACACCATATCAGCTAAAAATAGATGCATGCACAGTACAGTGATAAATTTGTGTAACTGGTGGATCTGGTTGTAATCAGTTTGTCTAACTATCTAATAGATACTATATATATGTGCATAGACGTAGAGGTGTAGAGCAATGTAGTGTAGCGCAGTGTGTGGGAAGAGAGTGAGAGGATGGTTTTAAGCCTATGTTTGGCTATTGTAATTCTCCCTTGAATAATAAGAATACCAATTATCATTGCCCCGTGGTTTTTTCTCTTAAAAGGGTTTTTCCACATAAACATTGTGTGATTGTTATTCTCAGTTTTTACTTGTCATTAATCTTGTTGATTTTATGATTCTTCTTTCCAACAAGTGGTATCAGAGAGGTGAACTGAGTTGAGTAAGATTTGGCATGTGAAAGCAGGGTATCAAAGAGGTGAACCGAGTTCAGTAAGATTTGGCATGTGAAAGCGAGTTCTTGCAGAACTTGCGAGTGGAGAATTCGAGCCATGATCTTCGTGCTGGGAAGATCCGAGTTCATTGCAGGGGGCGCATTATTATTTTCCCTAATTCTCAAAGTCGTGTTAGAGGGGTGTTAATTTGTCTCCAACTTATGAAATTGTGACTTTAGAGGATCAACGCTCCCTACACCTTATGGGAGGGGCCTGCGCCTTGCAGGAGGGGCATTAGCCGTGAAAGTCTTCACAATCCTGGAAATTCATGGTGGAATTGGATGTTTTTTTTGTCATCATGCACATGCATATCAAGGTATATGCATAAAGCTTGAGGTAGGAAAGAGGGCTTCCCTTGTTTTATGCATTCACAAAACTCGATATGCATAGAATAAGAGGAATATGAAGGTATGAAAGTTTTGTGTTTTATTAAGTGGAGATATATTGTATGAAGGATCACCTATATATCTTAAAAGAATCTCCTTGTTAAAAACAAATGGGTGGATGCCATATATATATAAAGGTGAATGGCATATAAAGTTATATATATATATATCTTCCTCAAAAATAACTTTATATGGCATCCATCGATATANTATATATATATATATATATATATATATATATATCCTTCTAAAAATAACTTTATATGGCATTCACCTTTTAAACATCCACTTATTTGTTTATATATATACTAGCATACCCCCTAAAAAAGGTGAATGGGAATGCCGAAGTAATTTGGCGAGAAACTCCAGGAGCATATAAGCCTTCAAAATCACCCTAGGTGCACCAACCATAGCTAGCTGGATTTCTTGGGTGTTTCTCCCAACTACAATGAGTTTCGACCTTGGGTCACCCTACAAACGAAACCCTTTTAAACCAATCACGCTAGTGGGATTTGACATATTAATGTTGTTAATAGGAATCATAAAGATATTGAAATTAAAATGATCTTATTTGAAATTGGTTAACTATTTTGATGATGACCTCTTACAGTAACTTTTTAATTGGTGAAAACTTTATATATATTCTAGGGTAAATTCTATAATTAAATGTATGATCTTTAAGTTATGATCTTATTTTAAAAACAAGAATAAGATAATATAATTTTAAAATAATATGTTTTGGTCTTGTATATTGTGGTGGATAAAAATTTTAATATTAATATACTAATTGTTTGACTAATCTAAATAAATATAGATATTTTCATAATTTTAATATTTATATATACTTATATATGAGTGTATATTATGATATTAATTACTAATATCATAATGATGATATATATAGTTTTTTTGTGAGCTAGTTGTTTGTATTACCTTTCATGAACAAAAATTACATAAGATGTTTGAAAGACTATGTGAGGTTGCCATAGAAGGAAACCGGCCCCACCACTAGTTATAAAAGTTCCATAAAATCATGTTGTGACTACTCCAAGACGACATAGTTAAAGATTTTAGACTCGGATAAACTACTATGGGCCTATGAATATACCAACAAATATGTCTTTGTAATTTGATAGGCCAGACAGAAGCTACAAAAAACAAAAAATAACAGTCCATGATAGATTACTTGCTGGTAGAGCTATAGGGAAGGCATGCATGGACGATTATGACCACTTGGGGGCCATTATTTCCTAGAGAAGTTCATCTTCATTGCATCATTATGCAAGGTTCTTCAAACCCGATTCCAAAAGCCAGTCCAAGTGTTTTTCCATCATCTCTTGGAGAAATTTTTACTCGTCATTATCTCGATGCAGCTCCATGATGATTTATCTCTGAGCATCAGTGAAAACCAAGTGAGGAGGGGGCGAAGGGATAGATCTAGAGGTTGCTTCTAGGTTGGGGATATGGATGGTAGTGGCGGAAGTGGTCACAAGAGTGGAGGCAGACTTGCAATCTCCGACTTCGATTGGAGGGGAGGAGGAGAGATTAGTCATTTGGGAGTGGCAAGGACAAACACAACACAAAAAAGGTCGGAAATGAGTGTAGGGGGTTCGACCACGTAGAAAAAAGTGAGAGCCAGAATGAAGTGATCTAACGTGCTCTCTGGGAATGATCAAGAACCAGTAGAGACGAAGGTTGAGGATGAGAGAGGTGAAGGGGACCCTCACGACTATGAAGAGAAACCTATAGCAAGGTAAGAGCGGTGAGTGGAGGTAGAAAAACCATAGAGCATATAGAGCTAGATGAATAACAAGGTAAGGTGTCTTACTGGTGAAGACAATGGTCTTAAGACATGGAAGGATCTGGAAATCCATTAATTTCACTTGAGTGACAATCATGGTGGAGGCAAGTTGCAGGGACGATTGTTGGAGGGGGAAAGTCGTGACTAAATGAATGTCGTCGGGGTGCCAAACAAGATGATCGGGGAAGGGTCATTTGTTGTGGATTGCTTGTGACATAGCATCCAGGTGTCACCCCATCCAGAGTTAATGATGATAGTTCTCATCCATTGAGATCAAATTTAATTAATATAAATACTTATAAAGTTGTCAGTTGGATATCACTTCAATTTAACTTAAATTTGTTGTGTGATAAAGTGTAATTGAATGTTATTCTTATAAGTGAACCTATATATAATAACTATTCTTAATAATAATTTATTAAGAAAACAAAATCAAAGATTAAACTTTAGAGTGGTAGCATGAAGAAGGTTCGAATTTCACAAGGAGAAACCATTTTGAATTGAATGAAATATAAAAATATTATTTAATAATAGTTATAGTCACAAGTATAATAATAATAATAGATGATAAATTATTAAGAATATTTTGTTTGTCACGATCTTTATTGAGGGTGTAATTCCCAAGACTTTTTTAAGTGAAATTTAATTTTAGTTGTGGTCATGTTCAAAATAAATGTCATTTACAAAGATGTATCAAAGTGGTAAAATAATTCTTTTAGATAAATATATCTATATTCTTGGTCCTATAACAATAAGGAAACATTGATCCTTCATATTATTAATCCCATCTATAATAATGCCCCATCCGTAACCCTATCTACAATAAATGATGCACTTTGTAGAGACACAACACATCTATGAAATCACTTTTTTGGGAAAAACATGTTAGAACTATAAAACAATCATTTCTATTAAGAAATCCCTCATCCTTGGCACCATAGGCAATAAACATCTCCATTGGGAGCCCAACTAATATAAAAGACACTCCTTGTGAATATGCGTGAGAGCTATGAAATCCTACTATAAAAGACTTGTGAATATGCTTGAAAACTATGAAATCCAAATCCTCCCCTTTGGGGAGAAATGCTAAAATCATGAAATAGTTTCTTCTCCTAAAAAACTCACCATCCTTATCATTAAAGTGCTCCCTTGCACAAATGTGTAATCCACAAAAGCATAATTTGCCACTTGAAAAAAGTAAATATTAATGGTGCAATGATAACACTTAGACTATAAGCTAAATCTATTTTTTTATATAGCAAATAAAGCTAGCTTTTGAAATGTTTTTTAATTGCCTAATCCACAATTGGTATTATTTTTGTCATCGTGTTTTTTTATTCTATTTACTTTAGTGGAAATTTTCAAATTTCAAATTTAAAGTGTTGAAATTGTTATTTTAATGAAAATTGACGTCAACAAATTCATTTTTAATATAAAAATCAATTAAATTTCAAAATATACATACACATGTATATAATGATATTTTTAAAATTATTTAGAAAAACAAATTTTAAAAAATATTTAAAACAATTAATTTTAAAAAATAATTAAACAAATAAATATATATTAAAATAATATTTTATTTTTTTAATTCATTTTTTTTCCAAAAATTCAAAACAATGAAATATACATTAATAACATTAATAATAAGGTTTTTAGAAAAATAATTTTTTTATTAAAAATTTAAAACAATGAATTTTGAAAAATAACAGCAAGTCCAAAATATTATTAAAAACATGGATGTTACTCTTTAAAAGGATGTGGAAAAGTCATTAGGCGGGGCCGATCATATGATAACTTGTGCAGAGGCCAGTTCGGAAAAAAGGATTAGGGTGGCTTCCTCTTCATCTGTATCCGAATAAAAGTAACCATAATCACATAACTGCCATCACCTCCCGTCCAGACTGCCCTCAGAATCACCTCAAGTGGTAGTATTTCCAAAAATTCAAAACAATGAAATATACATTAATAATAAGGTTTTTAGAAAAAAAAAAATTATTAAAAATTTAAAACAACGAATTTTGAAAAATGAACATCACTTCCAAAATATTATTAAAAAAGTGGATGTTGTTCTTCTTTAAAAGGATATGGAAACGTCATTAACAATGCACTTAGTACTCTAGTGACTAAAGTCGGGAAATTATGAATACTTGGATTTGTCATGCTCAAAATCATGATTGATTGTAGTATTTTTAATTAGGAAAATATAGTAGTATTTTTAATTAGGAAGATAATTGGTTTATAACTACCGATTGGTATGTTACAATTTCAAAGATATTTTTGAAAATAAATAATAAAGTTATTTTTAAATAAATTTATTATATAAATAAATATTAACATAATATATAAATTTATTAAATATTAAATTATATAGAGAACAAAATAATTTGTATATAATTTTAAATAATAAAATTAAAATTCTTAATTCTAGTCTATCTTATTAATATTTAAATTGTTTAATTTTATTAATCTCTTATTAATATTTAAATTATTTAATTTTATTAATCTCTTATTAATATTTAAATTATTAAACTGTGTTTTGCTGCTTGCATAACAAAGTCAAGAAAACATGCATAGTATTTTTAAAAATATGTGCATAAATAAATATGAGATCCAGAATCCAATGTTAACATCTATACATGCTGATGTGTTAACATAAAATTAAGATCATCTATAAGATTTTATAGATCACAGAAATATAACAGAAAATATTGAGATAAAAATCTCCGCTAACATCAAAAGAATTGTAAACGATGGATTCACAATAACAGGATAAAACTATAAAAGGTTACAATTCCTATAAACAAACCTTCCGTAATAAGCACGCTCTTAAAAGGTTACGGTTCCTATAAACAAAATCTTCGTGAGAAGCACGCTCCCTGAATACATTGGCTTACCAGATTTGCCGTGTTATAAATTGGCCCTGCCAGATTTGCCGTGAAATAAATTGGCCCGGCGTGTAATATAGCCACCGTAACCCTATTCTTACAATACCTGTAGGATGCAGTGTATATGATTTATTTATTAAATAGTTTAATCAATATTTTATATTTTTGCGTGTTCAATATTGAATTTATATTATCATTCTTTTATTCTAAAAAGCTTAGTTTTATAAATAGTGGTTTGGGAGTTTTTGCTAATAACTTTATATGGCAGTCACCTTTTAAACATCCACCCATTTGTTTTTATATATATAAATATAAGGATTTAAAGCATAAGTATGAAATATATATATATGATTTGTTTATTAAATAGTTAATCAATATTTTATATTTGTGGGTTTTTAATCTTGAATTTATATTATTATTTTTCTATTTTAAAAAGCTAGTTTTATAAATAGTGGTTTGGGAGTTTTTGTTAATGAAAAAAATGTAGAGTTTAAAGTTTGAGGTGGAGAAATTCAAGGATGAGAGTAACTTTTAGTTATGGAAGCTCAATATGCGATATTTTTTAGTGCAACAAAGATTGTAAAAGGAATTGGTGGGAAAGTCAAAGAAACCAGCAGGTAAATCAAAGAAACCAGAGCTAAAAATAGAATGTACTTGCATGCACACTATAATGATCAGTTTGTATAAGTGGTGGTTGTAATTATTTTTTCTAACTGTCTAATAGATACTATATATATGTGCATACCCTTCTGTAGAGGTTTAGAGAAATGTAATGTAGCATAGTGTTTGGGAACAGAGTGAGAGGATGGTTGTAATCATGGGTTTGGTTAGTGTAATTTTTCCTTGAATAATAAGAATATTGATTATCATTACCCTTTGGGTTTTTTTCCTTAAAACAATTTTTTCGCGTAAATATTGTGTTCATTGTGTGATTATTGTTATCAAGTTTTTCTTGTCATTAATCTTGTTGAATTTATGCTTCTGCTGCCCAACAATTTTAACCTGAAAATAACATCTTTCAAATTATCATGCGTAGAGATACTTGTAAATGTGGTTGGACTCATGTTGCGTACCAGAAAAAGCATAGTAGCGGATGACATTTTAACTTGAAAATAACAACTTTCTTCTAGTGTCGAAAAACACCAAAAAAAATAATAAAGCAAAGAAGATGATTTTTCTGTGTGACAGTCTATGGCATAGTCAGTTTAGAAGGCTTATCAACTGCTTCTTTTGTATGCTATAGGTAGTTTAGAAGGCTTATCAACTGCTTCTTTTGTATGCTATAGGTAGTTTGCCACTGTTTTTGTGTATTGTACTTTGTGAAGTCAACAATCCCTTCCACCCCTTCATTTTCCAAGTTTTAAAGGGTGAATGACTGGAACACAAAGATGGGATTTGTCTTTTAGCAGTTGAAGCCATGCCACTATTTTATTGATGTTCTTGGTTAGAAATGGTGTCGCTTTGATTTGTGCTTTTGCATTTTGTAGATTTTTTAATTCTATATCACTGCTGACTTAAGGCCTGCATGGACAGGAGACGATTTTGGATTTCAGGTGAGCAGATTTAGCATTTTTGTCTCGCTGCAACAAATTTTCTCATGGTTTTTCTCCTGTGTACCAACATCAAGGTTCTGGCCTCCATCCACCATCCGTTGAAAGAGTTTTTGAGCTTAATCAAATTTATTTTCTTTGCATGAAAGACCAAACCATTTATTATAAATGGTAACATCTGAATTTAAACCAAATTCAATCATATTGGAAATTATTTTCAAGGCTCCTTCCATCTTACCATTCTTAGTAAACTCATTAATCAACATCATATATGTAAATGAGTCAAGTTCTGTGTTAGGTCACCATTTCCTACAATAACTTTCCAGCTTCCACAAACATACCCTCTTTGAAGTAGGAATCCAATAGCGTGTAATACACACAAGCATTTGGAATGAAACCCTTCTCAGCCATGGATCTAAAGAGCTTCTCAGCCTCCTGTAATTTTCCGTGAGTAATGTATCCATTAATTAGAATAACATATGAGGTGGCAACTTTTCTATATAGTGGAGGGCCTTCTATAGCTAGTCGATCTTGCAGAAACCGCCCATCACAACATTATATGACATGACGGTCCGCTCAAGCTTCTCTGGAATGAAGTGAAAAATGTCCAATGCTTTGTGAATCTCCCCTACCTTGAAAAATCCCCAATCAAATTACACAAGAAGATTCCCGACTTTAAATGAACCATGTCCTCCACTGATGCGACCGATGTCAGGCTCAGGACAAGTCTCCATGGTGAAGATAGAGGATAGGTTGTTGCGTCCATAGTTAAAAAACCATGCACAGTTACATAATGGATTAGTGGTTCAGTTATATAGTGGATCAGTGGCTTATTTTAATTGATTAGTCCTATTGTAAACCATAGTTTAACATACACAATTACATAATAGATCACTGGTTCAATTATATACCAAATCAATGGTTTATTTTAATTGCTCTAGTCCTGTTGATATTCCAAATACATTTCGAAAATATTAGTTCTGTTGATATACCAAATATAGTTCAAAATAGATGGTCCCATTGATAAGAGTGATTCATGCATAATTAGCACAGCCACAAGTCATTCGTGGTTGGTGAATGTCGAAAAAACCGAGTCCTGGGCATTAAATAACGGMGGAATCCTGTGCATTAAATAACTGTGCATTAAATAACTGACACTATAAAAAGTCTCGCCCAGTAAATAATAGTTAGAGTAAAAATCATGGCTGGTAAACTTGGGCTCTTYAGAAAATGAAAAGTTAATCACGAGGTGGCAATCAGTTAGCGATCATAGTAAATTTTAAATATGATTAAGTAAAAGTAAAAAAATAAACATGTAAATGGATGTCTTTATAATAGTGAGGAAGTTAGTGGTTGAAATCACAACCATTGATTTATTGGGACGACTAAGAATATTCTAACAATATTTAATCTTGTCCATACAAAATTGATTAAGTACTAAAAACATATTAAATGTGTCCATTGTCAATAGGTGTACGTCTTTCGATGCGTAATGATACATGAAGCTACCTTTTTCTGAAATCATTTTAAATTGAATATCCTGTATTTTATGTAATAAAATCTCTTCATTATGATTTATTTAATGAAATTAGATGACGTCTTCTTATCTTTTCATGATTTTAAATGTTAAAAATATAAATATTTGAAACCAAAATTTCAATTTTATTTCAAATTTACCATTTTTTATAAATTTATTAAGTTTTAATTTATTTTATGAATACAAAGATTATAATATTTTTTTTTTTAAATAAATTTTGTTTAACAATTTCTTCTGTATATACCTATTACTTCATTAATATAGGTACCTATTATTTTATTGACATTGATCTTTGCAAAATCATATAAAAATATAATGTGTTTTTTTTAAATAAAATCATTTTTAAAAATGATTTAAACTATTTATTTATTCGATATTATACAATTAATAGGTTTTAATTTATTTATAAAAATAAAAATGTAATATATTTCTTTAATAATAATAAAATAGAACAAAAACATAGTCAGCCCTGGTAGAGCAGGCAAACAATAAAGACATGAGAGAAGTTCCATCTCCCAGCGTATGATGCAGATTGATAATAACTGTCGCTGATGCCGTGCTGGTCTTGTAGTTCAGAAAATGAAACTCCCAGACAGGGAGAGGACGAGAAGTAGAAAGCCGCCTGAGGTGCATATCGGAAATATAGTCATTTACATACTCATTGTACTCTTCAAGTCCGGGAGGAAACTTGGGAACAAAAACATGGTCATTCACATCCACTTCCGTTTTCTTCCACTGGGTAACTCCCTTTTCATCCTTTGTCTGCGACCACAGGAAAATGTTCCTGGTTAGTTCAATATAGTAAAACAGGAACAGTTATGCCTGTGCATTCACAGATCTCCCATTAATATAAAAAGTAGGAAAGAGTTGAATATATGATACCATGATGCAAGAGAATCGCGGGTTCTGAGGCAAGAGTATATCCCAGAGGGCTTGCTTGGCGTGAGAGACATCGATGGGCTGGTCGAACTCAAGGATAACATGCACACCTTGTGAAAATTCTTCACTGTTGAGAATATACCCCATCGGACTTGCAGGAGGTGTTGATTGGCATTTCATTGCTTGATATTCTACCTCAGAATCACCATGAAATTCCATGGCCCCCTACTGAAATGAAATGGGTGCATGAAGAAACGGATCGCAGCGTGCAATCTCAACGCCAAGGTTGGGTAAAAATGAAGTGGATAGATGGATTTTATAGGGTGATTGGAGGGAAGTTATTTCGTAATTACGAACAATTGGTATGAGTTGGTGGATGGAGTTATAATATTAATTTCCTTATTAATATTAATTCCCTTTGGTAGCATGAGACAATGACGTAGTCAGAGATATGGAGTAACGTTAAGAAGTCAAATATTTCAACAACTACTATAATGTACTTCATTATATCTTATGACCATTTTTCCCGTTTTA
This sequence comes from Picea engelmannii, assembly GCA_009831015.1. NCBI lineage: Eukaryota > Viridiplantae > Streptophyta > Pinopsida > Pinales > Pinaceae > Picea > Picea engelmannii. The sequence goes on along the minus strand of ML813590.1, from coordinate 62,203 downwards.
AGACGGAAGGTTGACGTGTACAAGAAATTTTCAACTATATATTTGATGGTGACTGACAATTTGCGGATCAAATTCGATTCTCTCCTCCACCACCATTATTGATATTCCAAAAGTGAAAGTGAAAGTGAAGAGAAGTAGATTTTTTATATGTAAAATAATTGAATCCATTTATATAAGTAATTGATTTCTTTCGAGTGAGCAGTTCGGGTTTTTAAAAGGTAGATAGATTAAAATCCAAAGCACTCATTTTAAAACTAGATTTGAAAAAAAGCTTTTGACCACATAGATTGGGATTTCCTCAGATTAATCTTGACACAATCCCTACAATCAAATGGATCATGAGTGGAGTGATAACTGCAAGCTTCTTTGTTTTGGTGATTGGTGAAACCTCATTTTTCTTCCACAGTGGTAGAGGATTGAGGCAAGGCTGCCCTCTCTCTCCCCTCCTCTTCATTTTGGCCATGGAAGGCCTATCTTTGCTTTTAAAAAACAGTCAATCTGAAGGGAAAATATTCGGTATTAAAGTCTCAAGAGTTGTTCGGATTTTGCACCTACTGTTTGCTGATGATGTTTAATCATGACAAATGATTCCATTCAGGAATGGATGGAGATTGACCACATCCTGAAACTTTTCTGCAATGCCTCGGGCTCATGATTAACTGGAACAAATTCTCTTTCCACTTTTCAAACCTCCATGAACTCTCACTTGCTCATTTAAAAACTCTGTTTCCTCATAGATTTACATCTTTCTGAAGGCTTCAAGTACCTGGGATACTTCTTAAAAGCAAACTCTCTCAAGCCCTCAAATTGGAACTGGCTCATAGCCAAAGTAGAAAAAAGAATTGGCCATTGGTGTAACCGATGGCTCACCCTAGGAGGTCGTCTCACTCTTATCAAAGGGGTATTAGAAGGACAACCCGTCTTCTGGAGGTCGTCTCTCTCTCTCTCTCTCGAAGACAAGATAAACACCTGGGATGTGCTCTTAAAAAAGGGATGGGTTGGTCCCAATATCTGTCACCTCTGTCAACAAACTGCAGAAACCGTCAATCACATCTTTGTTCATTATGCCTTTATCCATAAAGTCTGGTCTATCATTGTTGTTTGTCTCAAATTAAGACATTCCTGGGACAGAATTAACTAAGCATCATGTTTCAATAGTTGGTCTCTTCATGCTCATCACTCCCTCAATCTCCCAACAATGTTCTGTTGACTCATATAGATTGATAGAAATAGTTTCATCTTCGCCAATAAACCCCCTTCAACCATCTCAATGGCCTACAAATCTCTTGGCATGCACAACCTCTGGTCTTCCACTTTCTCTAGAACAATTACTATTAAGACTAAACATCAAGCTATCCTTTCGATGGAGCTCCCCACAACCTGATTTGATGGAGCCTCGCAATCAAACAACATGCAAATCAACGCAGGAGGAGTAATTCACATCTCACATAACTCCCTTTGCAAGTAGACTTTTAATTGTGGACAGGGCACCAACACCAGAGCAGAGTTATTGGGTGCCTGAGCCTCTCTCCTCCTTGCCTCCAAACTACATTTAGCAACATTACTAATGTATGGGGATTCTCACATCATTAGTCCATACAAGATCTTCTTCAACCTGCATACCAAATTATCCTTCCCTTTGACCTCATACCCCTGTGATTGTTTTATATAAATCTATTCTTCCAAATCCCCATGGATAAAATTTGTTTTTACATCTAACTATTCAAGGTACAAATCTTCTTCTACCACAAGACTTAAAATAGTCCTAATTGAAGTCATTTTAACAACAGAAGAAAATATTTCATCAAAATCTATACCTCTCTTTTATGCAAACCCCTTTACAATAAGTCTAGCCTCGTACCATGTTCTTCTGTAATGTCCCATTTCCCTTAGGCAGTCAGAATACCGTGGTGGTTTATCCAATTTCCCGTAAACCATTAGACGGACAAGCTAGGGAAATGATATTGGTAAAGTCACTTTCGAATTATAAAGTGAAACTTAGGAAAAGTGAGTTTATTAATATGAAACCCCTCTTTGAGCGTATTTCTCTCCAATTATTAATTAAAATAATATTTTAATGGAGGAAAAAAGAAAAGTGAAAAACAAAAAGGACGATGGAGGATTGGAGAGGGATTATTGACTAATCATTTTGAAAAGTTGTTTTCGAGGAAGCTTGCGAGCTTGAGATGAGGGTTTCGAAACCCTTGGAGAGAAAGATTCAGTTTCGAGGTTGAAACAATACCTTCCTAGCTGAAGACTGGAGAAGCCATCCAGGCTTTTCATTTGCATGCAACTGGCATTGTGATCTAAGGAGTTTATCTGAGATTGATTTCATTTTCTGTTGTGAAGAAGAGAGGTGTTTCCTATGGCACGTGAGGAAGGATTGAGGGTTTCCTTGTGTGGGACGCGTCCTCCATTGTGGATGGGTGATTTTCCATCGAAGTTGAGTTGTTCAAGTCGTGGTCATTATTGTTGGAGCATGGGCCTTTGGTTGTGATCCCTGCTGGGCAAATTATCCTTGAGGCTACGTGTTCTTCATTCAAACGCATGGGAGAGGTATCAAGGAGGGTCACTGCTGATTGGTTCTTCTTGTTGCTGGTCGTTTTCTCCATCGATTACCAAGACTGTGTGTTCCCTTCTTTGTGTGCTGCGTGGGAGGTAGGGGGACGCTGTTGTGGGCGATCTTTGTGGCTGGCTGCACTGTACATTGTTGAGAAGTAGACTCCAATGTGGTAGATGCTGCCATATCACTCTACAATAGCAAAACAACAATCAAAGTGGGTCGTTTCCCTTCATCAAAACCGTGTGGTCAGTTTTGGGTTCAATTTCGTATGGCTGTGTGAAGATATGAGACTGTCAACTTCCTACAACAACCTCTTCGTCCTTGCTGAGAGGTATTCCTACCTCAATCTTAATGTAATAGGTTCAACATCATTATTTAATAAAGAGCATCCATTTTCTAGACAATTTGCTATTGCATACATGGTCGTTTTTCATTATATCTTTATGGGTTTTGCTTAAAATCAAAATAATACATTGTGCACGTCATTGGGAGGCATAAGGGATTCGAAACCCATCATAACAACCAACAAAACCAAGGGACAGTCTGTTGTCCATCCACATTTCCACCTACAGCCATAAACTCAGAAGTATGCAACTATTTGACGAAAGTCCAACACCAAACTAGAAGAGTTTTTCCAACTATCGCAACCTAGAATATTTCATCTTCCTCCATTTTCTTCCTTCAACTTGTAAGCCCATTTATTCTACAATGCTTTTTTTCCTGCAGGAAATTGAACCACATCCCAAATTTGGTTATTCACCAAGGAATCCATTTCCTCTTTCATGTCTTACTCCCATTTCTTTTTAGTGTCTATCTGCATTGCCTCTTCATAACATTATGGTTCACCAGAATAAGTCAACAATAAATAATACAATGAAAGAGAGCATCGTTTAGGGGGTCTACTTAACCTGGTAGATATTGTAACAACACTTGCAGGAGTTTGAGGTACTTGTTGATCCTGTTGTTGTACATTATGATTTTTTGGTACCTTTGGAATTTCTTTTTCAGTGATCTCATCAAGCACTGTGTATTATGGTTTTTCTTTTTCCTGTTTCTTTCCCTGCAACTGATCTTTGTACATGACCTTATCATTGAATATGACATCTCTATTTCTAATGAATTTGTTATTTTCATAATTCCATAAGCGATATCCAAAATCATTAACACAGTATCCAATAAAGGTACACTTCTTGGATTTTTCCTCAAGCTTTGTTCTATTTTCTTGATCAATATGGATAAATAATTCACAACCGAAAGTCTTCAAAAAAGAATAGTTTACCTTTTTACCTGTCTATGCCTCCTCTGAAATTCAACCATCCAAAGAGCTTAAAGGTCCTATGTTTATTAAGTAAACAATAGTATCTACAACATCTTCCCATAACTGTAAGGGAAAACCAACATGAAATCGCATACTCCTTCCACACTCCATCATTGTCATGTTCATCCTTTCTGACACACCATTTTCTTGTGGTGTTCCTGGAACTCTCTTCTCTCTACGAATCCCATGGTATGAATAGTAATCATCAAACTCCTCGTTGCAATATTCACCTCCATTGTCTGATCTGAGACACTTCAACCTTTTTCCTATCTAATTCTCAACCAAATCTTTCCATTTCTTAAAAGTATCAAAAACATCAGGCTTTTATCGAATGCAATAAACCCAAGTTTTTTCTAGTTGAATCATCAATAAATGTAACATAATAACGAGAGCCACCAAGATATGATACCTGATTTGGTCCCCATACATTTGTATGCACAAGCTCTAACCTTTCACTCTTATTTTCTTTTCTGACTCTGAGAAAATTGACCCTCTTTTGTTTTCCATAAACACAATGCTCACAAAAATCTAAATCAATTTGTTTAAGATCTAGAAAAAAACTTATTTTGTGAAGTATTTGCATCCTCTTCTCACTCATGTGTCCAAGCCTATGATTCCATAGTGTTGTATCCACTCATGTAGAAGCTAAAGAGATAGAAGAATCAGTATTACCAGTACATAAATACAATATACCTACCTACTCTCATTCTGCTATCACCACTGATACTTTGGTGACCTTCCACATCTTATCTATAAATATGGATATACAAACTTCACTTTTGAACTTCCCTGTTGAAATTAGATTTTTCCTTAGATATGGAACATGTCTTACCTCTTTCAACAACCATTGGTTTCCAGTCCCTTTCTTTATTTTTACCTTTTCCATTCCAACAATTTTACATGGTGCATCATCACCCAAATGAACATGTCCAAAATCACCTTCAACATAATCTAGAAAATGTTTCCTATGGGGTGTGGCGTGAAATGAATCCCATGAATCTACTACTCAATAATCAGAAATATTATCTACAAAAATAATCAAAGCATCTTGTAACACATCACTTGTTCCATTTAATTCCTGATTTGTTTTCTTGTTGTCCATCTCTTTGTTTCTTTGGAGCTATACAGTCTTTCTTCATATGTCCTAACTTCCGAGAATTCCAACACTCTATCTTTCCAAATCTAGATTTGGATTTTCCCTTCCTAGAATTCCCACGGTTCCCTGACCCCTTTCCTCTATCTTTTTGTCTTCCCTTGTTCTCCATGTTTAACGCATTACCTGATGTCTCACCTATTCTTTTCCGTCGCATTTCCTCACTAAGGATAACACCAACAACATCATCAAATTTTAAAGTGTTTGAACCAGAGACAGAGTTACTTACAACCATGACCAAGTCGTTCCATGGCAATGAGCACAAGATTAGAAGATCCCTAACGTCATCATCAAAGTCCACTTTTATAGAACTTAGATGATTAGTGACTATATTAAATTCACTTAAATGATCTACAACAAACCCACCTTCTGACATCTTCATATTAAATAATCTCTTCATTAGAAATATTTTATTGGACATCAAGGGTTTTTCATACAATTTATCCAATGCATCCATCAACTCCTTCGTTGTCTTTTCTTTCTAAATATTGAAAGCCATTGATGTTGTCAGGCTCAGCCGTATCATTCCTAATGCCTTTATGTCAAGAACTTCCCATTCTTCATCCTCCTTGGTCATCAACTTCTTTTCTATTCCATCCAATGGTAGGAATATATCCTTCTGATATAAATAATCTTCCATCTGCATCTTTCATAACTTGTAGTTTTGGCCATTAAATTTCTCAACCCTAAACTTTCCATCTTCTGACATTGCTCCCACTCAAACCAAGAACCCTCTTTTCCTGTGAGTTAGCTTTCTCTCTAATACCAGTTGTTGGAAAAACAGGATCGCGAAGCAATAAAATAAAACAAAGGTCGAAATAAAACAGAGAAGATACACAATACAATAAAGAAAAATATATATGTGGTTAACCCAATGTGGGCTACGTCCATCAGAGAAATTGTCAGGTCCTTCCTTTATTATTATCCAACAAATGAAGAGATACAACCTACGACACACCCACTGTAACTTCCTCTTTTTTCTCTCATAGTCTCCTCACTCAGAATACAATATTCTCAATGATGCATAGTCAAAATACATTTCCCTCATAAAAGAGTGTTGCCTTCTAGGGAAAAAAACCCTAACATAACTTCTACCATCAGACCTACGACCTTATAATGAATGGTCCATATTTAAAATCAAATTATAATATACATTTACAAAACAATTTTTTCTTCAGGGGCTCGCTTTCCCCCAGACCCCGCAGAGGGGGTAACCCCCCTCTGCACTCCCCTACATGGAGGAGTGTACATTTTTGTGGGGTGTAAAGTCTTCATCGGGTATACACACGGCTGAGAACAAGGAGCTATGAATCAGGAAGATAATCAGGCTCCACAACAACAAAAAAACGCAAGGTGAAATGTGGCCCAAATGGCCACAAATCGTGTTCATGGGCCCTTAAAAAGGGTCCATCAGGAATGTGCATACATTATTGAGAACATGCATGTGTTCTTGAGAACACACACACATTCTTGAGAAAGTGCACATGCTCCTAGGAATGTTCCTACATGTTGGTTGTGGAGCCTGATTATCTTCCTGATTTAGAGGTTCTTGCTTTCAGTCGTGTTTATACCCAATGAAGTATTTACACCCCATAAGTATGTACACTCTTCCACGTGGGGGAGTACAGAGGGGGGGTACCCCCTCTGCGGGGTCCGAAGGGGCTATCCCCCTGACTGGGGGGTCTGGGGGCAAGCGGGACCCCAATGGGGGTTCGGGGGCGAAGCCCCCGAAGCAAAAATCGCCTTGTAAAAGTATATTGTAATTTCATTGTAAATCTGGACCGTTCATTATAAGGTCGTAGATCTAACGGTAGAGATTATGTTAGGGTTTTT
>ML813589.1:51840-78514 GCA_009831015.1 Picea engelmannii | reverse complement strand
GGGGGTCTTAGATCTTCTAGAGTCTGTGGGTATTTCGATGGAATAGCTTGCTCTGTTCAAATACTCCCTTGACGCACCAAGTTGCCTCTTACCTACTAGGCAAGAGTTGAATTGGATCATCTGGGAAAACATCCATAGGCAACTCATACAAATTACTTGGATAAACCCATCAGGTGGGTTACGTTTGAAGATGACATCCTACGCTAAGCATTTCATAGAGTTGAGAGACGAACTCATTGTCCATCATCCCTGCATGCGTCATCATTTGACGCATGATCTTTGCATTTCTATGGGCCAATTCAGTGTGAGTTTGCATAGACTTTGGGGAGGCAAAGCACCAACTCAACCAGTGAAACAAGATTTGTCAATTGTGCCATCTTCAAGAGGTTGAGACAGAGATGCACTTCATCTTCCACTACCCCATCTACTACGAGATTCAAGGCTGGTACCATTGTCTTTCAAGCAGTTACAAACCCTCTCCAATTTCTTTAGGTACCCCAAACAAAGATGCTTGGCATTAAGCATGCAAGAGGCCCTCTGGCTTCATTCCCATACTCTCCAACCACCTCCTAGACCAGTGTCCACCTGGGAGATCACTTCCCTTTTAACGATGCTCCCATCTATTAGCGGCACCAAGAGACAAACAGATAGTGGCCTTGGCTCCAATTTCAAATCAAAGTGTGTTCATGGGACTATCCCCACTTCTCAAAGGCCTCAATGGCATTGCCAATCTAGACCCCATCCCAGCAGATAGATGAGATCATCCAAGCCCCAGTAGAGGTCAACCTCTTCCATATAGCAACGTAGTACGTAGCCCAAATCCTCCTCTAGGTCCTCGACCTAATAGTCTTCTATGCTGAATTTTCTCCACCCAGCCTCAGATGTTAAGAGTGCTCACTCTCACGGTCCCTGATATGCTTGCTTTTTGGGCCACTTGGCCTCGAATGTTAGGAGAGCTAGCTCTCGCAGTCCCTAATACATTGGCTTTTTGGGCTACCAAGTTTTTGGATCCATGCACACAGTTTGTACATCCTTCTTTCAGATCTACTCTCCACTTCCAGAGTTTTGCTCTCATGCATTAGCTTAAATCAACACTTTATGCATCTTGCTTTTTATAGGAGCTGTCTTTGAGCTCCCGCTTTGTATCGACACCATTGTATTTGGCAGTCTCGTTGACCTACTTCAATGGTCATTAGTTGGGCATTAATAAAATTATCTTATCTTATCTTATCTTCATTTTTTCCATAATCATTCACATGGTATCTCAAAGAATCTGAGCAACTATCATCCATACAGTTATACAGGTTAGCTTACATAAAAATACACCAGAACATCGTCATTAAAACTATATCTTTTCTATGGGTAAATTTCCAATTTGAATGCACTACATTTTTTAAGGATTTCTTCCAATCACCACTTGTTCAGTGATATTCAAACTTGTTCAATTTTCTCCTAGAGCCTAGTGCCATTGGGAGCTCTCACAACCATTCATCATATGTTGCAGTGCCAAAGCAATGGCCCACCTGTTAAATAAAAGATTATGGGCTATTGTCCGTAATTAAAGTTAACATTGAACAGACCGATTGCAAGCCATTCAGGTCATAATTTGAACACACTCAACCTTGACTATTTTATTTCATAATAAAGGTGAGAACATCATATCCAGTATGTGGGCCCTTGACAGGAAAAATGAAATAATCTATTCAACTTGTATCTGAGAGGAGTGTGTTAAGACGAACTACAAGTCCATCCTAGATTGCAGCATCCAAAGCAAAACTAAAAACTTGAAACAATCTATGGAACACTACAGGTGCAGGAAATTCAAAGAAATCATAATATCTGGCAAGCTTTAGAATCTTACCAGTTATATTGTACTCTCCTGAGGAAACCAAATTATAGGAGATGTCTGCTCCATCCCATGTGTTAGTAATCACGGATTTTGGAATAATCAAAAGGTTAACCTTATGAGTAGCGCATAGGTTATTTCCGCTATTATTATCTATGACATGAACATATCCAATTATGCTGGTGTCTCAACTATCAACTGCAATAAAATAAGGGAATAAAACCAATAATAAATTTGGGCATCTTAAGATGAATAGGAAACTCACATCACTTGCAAGAACATAAAATAGAGCTGCTGCGGCTAGAGCTGTAGGAGGGTCATCAGTAGAAAGAGCTACAATAGCATCAATCACCGGTTTGGCCATCCTGCAATCAAGAAAAAGAAACTGAACAGTTAAAAACAAATCATTCCAAAGTTTATTTAGCAATACTGTATGACAAAGGAAAAGAAGTGTGATCAGGCAGAAGCAACAAAGCTATAGCACAATACTTCTTCATCCGGTCCATTAAGAATACCAAGCAAGAGCCACATAAGATTATATATTTGTACCTCAAATACAGAAACTTAGACTATTGTATTTACCCTTTTTTATCCCATCATATATACAGTGCTATAAAAGTTAAATCATATCTATAAAAGTTAAATCATATTAAGTTTGATGGTGTATATATCTACCCAAGTATAACATCAATCAGCCTTTCAGACAATGGAAACCATACCAGAAATAATGAAATTGCATTTGCTCCTGGTACCAAACATAAAATGAAATATAACATAAACATAGAACAAACACAAAAGAACATACACAGAAATACTCAAAGTGAATGAGAGAGAATGATTGCTTGATCATTGAGCGATGCAATGTCTCAATACATAGTAGATGAGAGAGGAGTACATTACGTAACTCCCAAATACTTAGTCATTCAATGACTGTAATGACTTGATACTTATTAAGTCATGATTACAACACTTTATTAAAAAGATTCTGAGTCATTTATTATGATGTTATTACATGACAAAAGTACATTATATCAGTCTAGTTAGGATCATTATATCTAACACCCTCCCATAATGGTCATATTACATGAATTTGCTTGTTCCAAAATAAACACAAAATTTCTAGGCCAAACAAGATGCTTCCAATCCACCTCTAAGAAATGTCTTCCATCAGCTACTGGATAAAAACTGTATACAGCACAGTTGATGTAGATCACATCACGTCACCAACCTTCTGTTTGACCATTGACTCACCCACCCGATGAGAACCAATGTGGGCGGAATACTCAGCTTTTCCAGCACTGATGTAGAACTTGGCTTGTTTTCTGAACTCACCTCCTCCACACCACAGTAGCCTAACATATCAACATTTTGCTCATCCTTTTCTACAGGAACTGGTAGTTTACATGGTTGCTCCAAGCTGGTTCTCCATTCACCTTCAAACAAATGAGCTGTGGATTGCTTGGTTGAAGGTAGGGTGCACTTGCATTGGGAGAGATTCCCAAGTTTGGTGAGTTGCTTATGAAGACACCATTCATGGAGGAGAGACCGGGCTTGGTAGAGAACACCTTCCTCACAAAGAGGAATTGTTAGACTTTACCTGTGTTGCTTGGAAGCTGATTCGCCATCAAAATTGACATGCTTCGGCAGTTCCAGATCAGCATTAATTGCAGAATAGATTAGGCACAGCAGCAGTAGAAGGGGCCTCAAAGGAGGCCGATCATTAATAAGCATTCAGTGTGTGAGTGGCAGCATGCACTATCATTAGAATTCCTATTCCAGATTTAGAACCTGCTTTCTGTCTTTAGTTAGGCACAGTTTTATCTCCAGTTAGTAGCAGTTTACTTCAGTATAAGGGTAGTTTCATTCTTGATATTATGCCATGCATGTGTAAGGCTTCGAGAAATGGATAAAGCGCAGATCCCTATGAGAGACTTCCATGCATGCTTATCCTCTTTCTTGTGGGTGTTCCATCCTGGGTTAGGTTTAAGCCTGTATGAGGCACACTGCTCTAAGAGATCATGAGTTAGAGTTTGCTGTTTTTAGGAGACACACTACTGACTGTAACCAGATTCATTGTATCCCCTATCTCTCTTAGTATATAAAAGGGAGATGGGGTGACTTCACTAGATACAAAAATTTTGTAAGTTATCCAGTTAGTGTGCAGTGCAGTGTAATTCATTTTTCTGAGTAATAGAAGTGTGATGGCGTTTTAAGTGCTTAGTTTTCTTGTTGCTGCCATAATTTCCAGAACTTTTTTTTATGTAGATTTAGTTTACACGTTCGCTGTCCTGAATTTCTCATATTGTGCAGTGAGTAAATTTAGGTTACATTCCAGATTTGAGTAAATAACAGTCTGAAGTTTTGAAAGTGGCATAGACAGTTTTATTAGGATTTCTCCTATTAAGAAGTGAAGATCTGTATACCCATGAATTAAACAACGAACACCATCCAGCTTCTCTGTAAAAGTTGCCTCATCTTCACCTTCTCTAAGGGTCCTCTTCTCTTCATGAAAATCAGCAGATAAAGAACTTGACTTTGCTAGATCATCTTCTCTTCATCATCCACCAATCTGACTAACCATATTCTTTCAGACCCATGGCAATCATCTTTTTTCTCTTTTTTCCAACAATAAAACATCTATTATTGTTGAAAACAACATCTAAGCGTAGACTATGCTTCATAAGAACTAACTAAAAGTAGATTTTTCTGCAAACCAGTGACAGTAGACATTTCTATTATCTAAACAGCAACCTTTTACCTCTCATCTGAACTTGCACACTTCCCTTCCCTTCAACTGTATTCCTCTCAACAACTCAAGACAATAGAATCAAAGCTTGTTCTTTCATCTACAAATCAGTATACCAATCTTTGCTATTAGTAACATGCCGTGATGCACCTAAATCGATATGCCAGTCTGTTTTGTTCCCAGCAACTCCTTTATCACTAGCCCTAAAAACATGGAACTTTCTTCCTCTTCACGTTCAGCTACATTCATTTGTTTCTTCCCAGACTGATCTTTGAAAGAAGAGCCTTAGTTGTCTTTTTCTTCTCACCATTGTTTCCTACAAAATTTGGCCTTATGTCCCATCTTACCACAATAAAAACGCTAGATATGTTTTCCAAGTTATTTAGCATTTGAAACAACACACTTGCTGCCATCTTCTTACCCATCTGTGTGCTTGCAAGGCTTGCCTTTGGCCTTGAATTTTGCGGCTAAGGACACCTCTGATTCTTCATTTCCACTGCTGCTACAAAGCTGATTTTTCCACCCTTCCATTTGCAAAAGTTTGTTGCATCATCTCATCGGTCATGAGGAGCTTGATAAGCATTATAACCTCCCGATTCTTCTCATTGTACATCTTTACTTAAAACTTGCCATCATTCTTTGTTTCCAAATATTAAAAATTTTCCCATTAATTTCTGATACCCATCCAGCATGATATGGGATAGATTGCCCATTTTTAAACATTAAACAAATGAAACAAGTCTTAATAGAGATTTCCACTCTCATTGTTAAAACTCGGCATTTGACGGCCCTAATGTTGTCCCAATACCAATCAGGTAAACTACATCCCTGTTGTTGTAGCCATGTAAACGCACTCCACAAACAAAGTTCCAAAACATTTTTTCACTTGATATCATCCATACACAGTTTCTATATTTAGATGGATCAAAATTTGCCAAACTCACTAAATTTCACAAAATGATTTCACCTCTGAGGCACTCGTTTAGGCCTCTTCACATACCATTTTAGACTAAGTGTATAGAATCTAGACTACAATGTGCAGTGATCTATTCATAACTGTCCCACCTCCGTAGAATAATGATGGCCAAATTTGTTGAGCCCCATGTTAGCCTTTGACTCTGGTCACTAATACTCATTCTTTGGCAATTATTTTGTGAATAGGGTCAAGCCAATTTTCTTATGAAGTCTCTTGCATCACAATTAATAAATGTCCCTTTGAAGTCTTTGTTTTGTTCAAATCAATTAGCTGAGGACCGAGAGTTTCCCTCCATCACAAACTCTTCATGTACTTGCCATTGATGGACTAACCTAATTGCCAAAAAGGTGATGGAAGGTGAAATTAACAGTATTATATTGTCAACAAAAAATAACCAACCACTACTCAATGGGCACTTTGTTGATCACTCTTTTCTGGTGTTTGAAAAAGAATAAAAGTTCATCAAAGAAGCCATGAACTGCATTGAGTTGTTCAGTAAGGCATTTAGCTCAAAGATCAATGAAAAAAAGACTTGATGTTTTACGCTATGTCCACAGGTGTGCACTGACTGTATGGCAACTTTTCATTAGACATGGATTGAGCTCACACGCATTCTAAAGTTCATTGGCAGCTCACACGCATTCTAAAGTTCATTGGCATCCTACTTATCTTTGTGATGTCGTTGATGGACTTATGGCAAATACATAGTTGACAAACTGATACAAATACTACATATTCAATAATGAAGCCATGTCACTGACTGACAAAATTCAAATTTGTACATTGCAACAAATATGTGTACTACTCATCCCAAGGGATATTGTAAATTGTTGAATTGGGCACATCATAAGATCACGCAATTGCTCATCTCTTTCTTATGGGCCAACACTAAAGACAAAAATGGAATCCATCATATCAGATGAGATACCTCATACACACTCTAGGAGATGGAGGGCCTCAAGATCATATATGTAAAACTTAAATTGAAACCCTTCATGTAAAATGGATTATCAGGGCTATTAACGAGAGGAAGAGTGGAAAGTGCTTATAAGGACAAACATATTGGCATAGGAAGCCAAGATGGAAGAGCCACCAACTTCATGACCTCTTGGTAACACCAGCCCTGATAAAGGATTAAGGGTCACTAGTTTTCCAGAGCATTTGGAAATCTTGGGACATGTGCAAGGCATTCTTGAGGTAGTATGACATTACCTAATATAATGCTTTAAGTCTTTTCAAGAGGAATTCAAAATGTTCTAGATATGTATGGCACCTTTAGACAAGAACAATTGAATTGGAAGTTGGGAGGAAATCAGAAGGAAATTTAAAGTTTCTAACTTTATCAAAGTAGTCATTGATAGAATAAAAAAATTATTCCGATTAATCTAAACTTCAAATTGAGAATTTCTATTCCTGCCAATTTGTTGGAAACTAGATTTGGAATTGCTCAACAGTCAACACCCCTTAGCAAAATGTCTCCTAAAGTTGGTTAAAATGTCCTCCATCAAGGAAACTATAAATAAGTGGAACCTAAAATCTAAGCTCTTAACCCGGTTGCTTGGACATTTTGCAAAGGTTCAGTCAAGTTTAAGGCTTTTTATCATGGTTTACAATTCACCAAGGCCTTGACCTAACCCACCAACTTGCCAAGATAGGCATAACTTCCCCCTTGTCCTTATATGCTAATCACAAGTCCTTTTAGCACATGTTTTGGATATGTCCAAATGCCAACAAACTTTGGAGTTGAACTTCTAGTTTATATAATACAAGACAATTAGCACCTATGGCACGAAAAGCGACGCTTTTAAAAGACATTGTCACTTATGCCCTTAACTTTCAACCAATGTATTAAAAATCAGTCGACTCGGACTCAACCGAGTTTACCAAGCCAACCCCAAACCGGTCCGACTCGACCGTTCTGTTGACTCGGCAGGCCGGTTTGTAGATACTAGACCCCACCAGCATGCAAGATTATTTTTTTCTTTAAAAGGGTTTGACCAAAAATGTTGGCGATTAATGGTTCCTTTAAGTTGACATTTCCTTTATCTTTCCTTTTTATCATTTTAAAGTTGACATTTCTTTTATCTTTCCTTTTTATCCTTTTACTTAAATTTTTAACATTACCATTAATTGTTTCAGGATGTTTGAGAGTAGTTCCAACCTCATCGGACTTCATATGGAGAAAGTAGAATTTCATATCCCATTGAAAATCCAGCAGACTTAACAGTTTACAGGATTTCAAGATTGGTAAGATTGCAACATTTTCATTGGATTCTTTCACGTATGAGGGTATGGGATTGGCATTTAATCAAGAGCACCAAGCCCTTTATGTACCTCAATGTTAGCGGTATTGATTGTTGAACTCCTCTGACATGGCCTTAGCAAAAATGTGCCTTTCACTCAAACCAAAATCATTGATTAGGCATGTTAAGCTTTTTCTACCATATTATAAGGCTTCGATTAGGTAGTTTCATCAAAATTGGGAGGTGTTCATTGATGTCTCTAGAGGATCGAGGTAGAGGCAAAGGCTAGACAAGAGGGAAAGGGTGATACTAATGATGAAGATCCCAATATAAGCGATGATGGAACATTGCTTGTCATTTAAATGTTCTTGCTCATTTATTCATAATGCTTTCTTTCAAAGTTTCAATAATTTTTTGGAATCATGGTTTGGAATCTTTAAAATATAATTTCTTCATTAAAATTTAAATATTTTATGTAATTTTTAGTAAACCGAGTCATTGAAATCAGACCGGTCGGACTCAATCCGAGTCCGAGTCCGAGTCCAAGTTGACCATTGACCGATTCCAAGGCCAAGTCCGATTTTTAAAACATCGCTTTCAATGTACCTGACAATTTAGTTGACATTGGAACTCTTTATTTTTATTGAAAGAGTGTAACCATGCTACGCACCACCACAATTAATATTCCCAATTCCTTCCCCTGACACTTAGAAGTTAGAACTGCTTGCCATGTTATGAAAAATATAAAATATACTTATTTTTCTGGACTTGTAGATATTCTTACTTAATTGGAGATGTTCCTAAGTGGCTTCCAATAATGACATGACTACTTTATTAGCTTCAGTGGCTTTTTGGTTGGTGGATTAGTCAAAAACTATTTCACCCAACCTAACAGCAACTTCAACCTTTTCCATCGACCACAATGATAAGGTGCAATGACCTCATAAGTTGTCATGTCAAAAAGTCAGAAAGAAAACCGTTAGCCTACAGCCTGTGCTGGAGAGAAAAAAAATGAAAATGTAAGCTGTAACTTACATTTTTAGAATTTCAAAACTGGCTAATATGCTTCCACATTTCAGTTAACAAGGTGGCCCATTTTGGTCCTGAAGCCAATTAGACATACATGGAAACACACTGGAACATTTTAATTCCATTGCACAAAGCATCTGCTTACACACCTCAAAAAGCTCTGTATTGTTCTGTACTGTAAAGCACTAACTGGATTCAAATTTAGCGTACCATCTAATTGCACTTGGTTGCAATTAGGGTTCTAAGCGAATAAGTTATAAGTCGTTGCTCTGTTTAAAATTGTATTGGATGCCTAAAAATTGAAGGAAGAACCCTAATGGGCATTGTATCTGACAAGCATCTTCTAAGGTTCATTTGACATAATGATGGCTTGGCCAGCTGCAACAGACATGGATGGGATAGATTAGGACAGCTGTCCCAGTCAAGATTCGAAAAGACAAACATGGTGGAAAGAAAGTTGGGATTGAGTCAGAAAGTGGGTGTGCCAATGTGAGCAGACCATGCTGGATAAAGGGGTAGATTCACAAGCAGACTTGATAACGAATGAGGCTTAGCATGTACTCTTTGAAAGAATCGATAATGCATCCCTTTTAGTAATAAAACTATCAAGTTTTTCTATAAGAAATTCACCCAGATGGGAGTAATTTTTTTGTTTAGTGGTATTTGCAATCACATTCTATGCTTTCAAATACATACAAAAGTCCAACGGGAAATATGCTTAAGATTGCTATCTGCAATTACATCCTGTGTTTCAAAAAAAATATGAGAAAGACCAAAATAGAAGGACCCTCTCAAATTGATGCAGAACATAGCTTAAAAGATTATGAGCAAAACATAATAGGTTAGTTTTTTTTGCTCTGTTTCAAAATTGCAACGGATACTTAAAAGTTTAAAGGGAGAACCCAAATGGGTATAATTTACTTATTTTCTGTGATTTACAGTCAAATACTGTGCATTTAAAAAACATACGAAAATCCAACTCGTAACATGTCTTTAGAAGTTTAGATTGCTATGTGCAAGTGCATCTTGTGTCAAAAATGACAAAAATATTCAAAATAGAAGCACTCTCAAATTGAAGCCTGCCATAGCTCCAAAAACAAATAGATTAGCCATTTTTTGCTTTGTTTAAAATTGCAGTAGATGCTTGAAATTTTAAGGAAGAACCCAAATGGGTATAACTTTCTCTGTTACTGCTATTTACAATCACATTCTGTGCTTTGAAAAAAAACATACAAGAAACCAACTAGGCATATGCTTTTATCCTACTATTTGCAATTACATCCTGTCTCTTCAAAAATCATGAAAACACTCAATCGAAATATTATAGACCAAATCTGGTATAATGTTCTGGGTTACTGCAGTAACTCTATTTAAATTTTATGCTTGAACACTTGAGGAAGAACCCAAATGGGAATAATGTTCTTTGCTACCGCTTTTACCACATCCTGTGCTTTCAAAAAACTAACTAGGAATATACTTTTATACTGTTCTTTCCAAACATATCCTGTGTTTTCAAAAAATAAAAAACTCAACAAAAACATTATGAACCCAAATGGGTATACTGTTCTTGGTTACTGCTGAAATTCTAACTGCATTAGATGCTTAAACACTTAAGGAAGAACCCAAAATGGGTATAATGTTTATTTGTTAATGTTGTTTACAATCGCATCCTGTGCTTTCAAAAAAACAACTAGGAATATACTTTTAGTCCGATATTTGCAATTACAGCCTGTGTTTTCAAAAGATCTCAAAAAAAAAAAAACTCAATGGAAACATTATCAACCCAAAAGGGTATAATGTTCTTTGTTACTACAGAAACTCTATTTGCATTTGATGCTTAAAAACTTAGGCAAGAACCCAAATGGGTATAATGTTTTTGTTACTGATGTTTACATTGTACAATCACATGCTGTGCATTCAAAAAAACCCAACTAGGAATATGCTTTTATACTGCTATTTGCAATTACATCGTGTGTTTTCGAAAAAAATGAAAAAAAATCGATAGAAACATTGAGAACCCAAATGAGTATACTGTTCTTGGTTACTGCTGAAACTCTATTTGCATTAGATGCTTACATACTTGAGGACGAACCGAAATGGATATAATGTGCTTTGTTACTGCTGTTTGCAATCACGTCCTGTGCTTTAAAAAAACCAACTATGAATATGCTTTTATACTGCTATTTGTAATTACATCTTGTGTTCTCGAAAATCATGAAAAACTCAAAATGGGTCTGTTATAATTGCATTGTGTACAACCCCTGGGTAAACCCTGTACAAAACCCATCCCCGAGATTCGATCACGGGGAAATCAGCTAAAACAGCAGGCAAATCGATGCCAATTTAACATAACATAATGCTTACCCTTGTGTTCTGAGCAGGCGCCTCTGCTGCGCAGTACTGAAAATCGAAAGCAGAGAAACAAGGCTTGCACGCTGAATCCTCAGGGGCTGTCCGGGCTTTAAGCCGTCCAGGGCAAAATTGGCTTCGTCCACGTGCTCCATCATCTCGCCGGACTCCTGGGCCTCCATGAGAGTGGAAGTGCAGAGACCAATTGGGGGTTTCGCCCTCTGCTTGGGCTCCCATGAGGTGGAGTCCTGCGAAGAAGACCCTAAGGAGAACCCTCCCAAATACTCCTGTGAACTGCTCTCTTCTTCGCAGTCTGAGAACGTCCGGCCAGTGTTTCGGTTACGCCGTTGGTACGTCCGGACGATCATCGTGCCTACCTGCCTTGCCTTCGGTTTCTTTTCAGTTCATCTGAGAGAGAGCCGAAGCAAAGGGCAGACCGGGTATGCAAGGTTGGTTGAATCAAAATATATATCTGTGTGGATATGTGTATATATGTTTGTGTATATACTTTCGCTATAACGATTCTCCCCTTCTTGTGTTTAAAATTAAAATCCAATTTCCTAGTCGTTCGTCATCGTTCTGTGATGATGTAAAGTACATTTGGACGAATGGAAACCCAACATTTGTCAATTCTGATGTGTTACACTCTAAGTTTATCTCCTCGATGGGTTGATGTTTTGCTTAATGGTAATATTTCATATTAAATTAGTCCATCTTAATTAATATTATATTTATTATTCGATATTTTTAAATTATTAGTTTACATTGATGTTGCGTATAAAACTTGTAAAAATTGACTTCTAAATAGATAAATTTCAAAGAGTGAAAAGTTGATTTTCTTATTAAGTCAATTCACATGTTTTATGTATTTTTACCAAATTTCGACATATATTAGCATAGATATTAAAAGATACATGAATCAAGTCAATTTTTAAACGAGCATTCACTTTTCTTTTAGAATTTAGTGCTGGTACCATTTAAGGTACACATCCTTTATAAATAAACCTAATATGATTTATATTATTTTAATATAAGAAGATACACTTATTAATATATGTTGACACGCTTGTTGAGTTAGTATTAGACTTGCTATTACTTGATGGTTGACCATAGAATATGCATTCATTTACCTAAAGTTTAAAAAAAGCATTGATTTAAATTGATTTTTAACATCATTTATATGTTATTTTATTGGTAAAAGATTTTGAAGTCTTATTGTGCTCTTCCCTAGCCCCAATGTGATTGTAATATTTTTTTTCCTTGTAAGTGGGGATGTAATCATCGGTGATGTCAGAGCAAGTGACAAAGCAGAATGAAGGTTGTTGTAGTCGATGCACTGCAGATAGTTTATTACAGTCGATGCACTGCAGATAGTTTACTACAGTCGATGCAATGGATATCATAGCAGAGTGAGAGGTTGTTGCAGGCTATGCATGAGCGTGGCAATCACTACCTTATGACCTCCTCACCTCCTCGCAGCATTCAGACATGTTATCTAAAGTCTTAATTCATTCTTGCCAAAGCTTTGAGCTTCAGAACCGACAAAGCACGTGGCAATGCAGTGAGAGCTTCTAGCTCAAGGAAATGGAGTCGAAGCACCAAATGGCACTCGCAAACAAGACCATCCATGGGACAATCTTCTCGTTGGAGACTTTGGAAATGACAACAACCATGTCGATGTCGTGGTAATCTTCCAAGCCATAAAGGCTTGCATTCGCTGTGCTTGAGAGGTTGGAGAGGAACCCTGCGTTCAACACAGTTGTCGCCCTTTCATCAGATATCTGTAACGAAATGAAATTGTAGTGAGTACAATGCAAAATTGGAGAAAATTTAGCTACTGATTTAATTTGGTGTTGAGGTACCCTGCCTTGGTAAGCAAAGGCTCTGTTTGAATGTTGAGGAGAAGAATGGGCACTCCAAAGGCCTAACAAGCAATGAGTCAAGTGCAAGCCCTATCCACGGTACCCTCCAAATCATTGTATTGTTCAACCCCCTTGGTTTGGGGCGTGGGGAATGATGAGCATGGAGAAGAAACTGCCAAATGACTTATGCACCTTCTTCTCCCAAGAGTACACCACATATCCATCCTTGAGTTGTGCATGGCTTAGAGCAGATTTGACCTTGGAATCTCTCGATTCTTGTATAGTACAAAAAACAAGCATCAAATGACATAAAGTCTTGGAGAATAACAAGGGTTGGTATTATAGGTTTTGTAGGCACAGACCTTGGAGGGCAAAGCAGTCTTCCTAGGTGGAATCGATCAAGGCGACAAAATAATTGGGGTATGAGTGTGCAGGTTTTCATAGTTAATCATCATGCTAGAGATATTCTTGGATCGAAACTATGTGTGGAGTTTTGAAGTTGAGGGCTTTGAGTGTGTACAGTTGCTTCTTGGCAACACCATCGTTCGACGTGATGAAGGCCTGCAACTCGACCATGAGGTCACACCCACACCGGACTTGAACCTAGACTAGTGTGTCATACTTACAATAATACTTATGCAGTTCCTTTTACAGCCCGCTCTTCCCATTCTTGAAAGGCCCAAAAAAAAGAGGGACGTTGTTTTCTATCTAGAGTTCCTCCGCCACATCTCCAGTTTGAAGCATGTCGTCATTCCATTCCTTTGCCTTAGAGCTGTCAACAACCCCTTTGATCGCTACCACAACCACAGGGCTCGACCCTTTGCTCCTGGTGGATGATTTATGATAAGATACGATTTATGAATTCAGGTTGCATTCAACATACACAATATAGCCTATCAAGGCAGATTACTATACTCCAAGAGCATATTGTTATTATTGTATTATAAGCCTCCTAAAATTATAAAAAAATTCATAGTAACATTATTAATGGCTACGTTGTGCAAGTTAACAATGTCATTCCTTGCCACACTAATGTTGTTTTTGTTCACTACTGCAGGATAATGTGAGAGGGTACTTACCAATCATTGCCTTGTGTTGTCTGGACGTGTTGTGATGTGCTCTAGTGTGCTCGAAATACAACTATTGATTTTTTTGTTCTGATAAAATGGCCATAGAAACCACATTGTTTGTGGGTTGTTGAAAGAATACATGTGTTGGTAGAATTGATTGTGATCAAAATCATTATCTCTATCACTTAAAGCAACACGAACTAGATCATGATATGGAACTGTGGCTTATGGCTCTATTCTAGCTCCTTCAGCCCAACGCTCTCAATGTCAAATCCCTTTACACTCAGTCCCCTGAATAACCTCGCATTTGGCACCCATGTAGTACAAGATTCAAAGAGGGCAGAAAGTAACATCCCAATAAACTTTCAACACCATAACCAAGGTTGTAGCTTCCTTTGCATTTAATTGTTTTGTAGTGGTGACAAAAAATATGGGACGACAGCAGGTTGGGAATTTCTAATCAATGTCACATGTTGAATTTAATGGTTACAACTTCCAACACAGTTGTTACATGTATTATATATTTCAACAACAATCGATAACGGTTAAATTGAGGTGTTGAATGTAAAATAAATATGTGCCCAGTGTTCAATTTATTAGACAAATATTATAAGGAATGCAAAATTGTGTATTCTTACCAACGAAATGCTCAAGTATTCTTGGTGTTTCAACCATATCGATTCCAGAATAATCCTAATTATATTTTTTATCATATCGTAATTGGAAGCAAAATCTATCTGGAAGTTTTGGAAGTACTTCGACTGCCCATTAATGCAATACTTTAACAATAATTAAAAAGTATTTATACACAGTAATTCTAGAGATTTGATTTATCATTGATCTCTTTGAGGAATTGTTATTTAACTGAACTAGTGGCTATTAAGTGACTAACCCAATTTACCACGGTTAGCTTTCAAATTGAAAGTTGAATTGAAAGATATAACAACATATGGAGCTTACTGTAGAATCCCTTAGTCGTGTAGTCAAAAATAAAATAAAATATTTAACAGTGATTTAGCAATCCAATGCTAAATTATTATAATGTGTATTTCTCAATTTTGATCTCTGTAGAGGTTCTTAGTTAATAAATTATTATAATGTGTCTTTCTCAATTTTGATCTTCGTATAGGCTCTTAGTTTGTGACCGATATATTTGTTAGTCCACAAGCCTAAGTTGCTACAAGTTGTAGGCAACTCAATATATTTGTCTAGATTTTGCAGAAAGAGTTTATATTGCATTTCACCTTGAGCATAGAGGGCATATATGCAAACTTGGGCATTTATGCTTGCCCTGGAACTTAACTTATGCGGTAAAATTGGGCATATATGCTTGCCCCAAAACTTAACTTATGTGGTAGCATCTGTATTTCCAAACTATTTCGGCAAGTATAGATGCTACCGCATAGCCTTGTTATTAATGATTATTTGGTTTTTAAAGATATTATTCAAATTGAAATGATATTTTAGGTTTTTAAGTCAGATTTAAAAGTATATTTGATTGGTTAAGTGTTAGTTTCCCTTGGACATAAAGGAGCAAGTTAATGGTCTAAGATCTAGAGGCATTTCACAAGAGTGAGAGTCTACCCCCCCATAGACCACAAGCGGGTTATTTGAGGTGGCATAGTTTTTATTTTTTTAATAATGGTGATGAGTTAGCCCACATTCCCAGATAGTAGAGTGTGATGGCTATCCTCAGTGTGTCAGTTAACAACTCAATTATGATGAGCTTTGCCACCCTGAGAAAGAAAAAAAAAAAAAAATTATTCAAATAGTGACATATATATATGTCACTATTTGAATAATTATATGTCGAGAAAATCAGTGGTTATCCACCTCTGAATCACCACGATAATTGTTTCATTTTACCATTGGGAATATACGAGCCCATGGTTTTGGTAAACCAAAACCATGGTCTACACCCATGGTATTTAGTGGGAGAAAAATAACAATAATGAATTATAATAAAGTGGAGAAAAGTCATGTGCGCCACCCATGGAATTCACCCATGGTTTTTTTTGTCACCCATGGTATTTGAAAAATAAAACAAATAACACTGAAATAAAGAAAAGACATGACTCCTATGAGGCACCCCATAAATACTATATATGCAGGCCTCTCATTTGTAAAGGAGGACATCCATTCATGATGTAGTTCTAAGGATTTTTCCGCTTAACAAAGAGTTGAATTTGTGCCATACTATTCTCTTTACTTTATTTTGTCGCATTTATTTGCCTATTTTCCATTTCGTTCCTTTCACAATCTGGATTAGTGGTATCAGAGCAATTTGTTCCTAGTTATTTCTCGATGCATATTCCTCCCGGCGTAAAAGGTATAGAGAGTTGAGTCTCGAGCTAGTTTCACTTGTGGACGATCGCTCTCACCAACCCAAGCAACCTCCCATGGTGAAAAAAAAGAGAGATGGTAGAGCAGAAGATCCTTTCAAGATGTTGCTCGAGGAAGCCCTCGCGCAACAAAGGAATGAGATGATGGACAAATTCACTCATATCTTTCGAAGACTACCGACGACGGATGAGGCACCTTCAACAATAAACCATTTCAAAGGTGCAACGCCCTTCAAGGTACAAGTTAATTTTGATATCCCCTTATTTGAAGGCCAGATAGATGCAAATGCTCTAGAAAAATGGTTGACTATGCTAGAAGGTTATTACTTTGTCAAAAAAAAGTCGATGGTGAAAAGATCACCTTTGTGTTCCTTAAATCCCTTCCCCGTGTCAAATCTTGGTGGGAAGGTTACTAAGAGAGGTACACCACAGATGAATCTATGCCATTAGAGAGAACCCACCCAAGAAACCTTTGTGGATTCCCTCGAGGAGGAGTTATACTCGGTTGGAATTTATGATGACCAATACACGAGATGGACGAATTTGTAGCAGGAGAGAGACAAGACGGTGTCAAAGTACACCAACATCTTCCATACCTTGGAAGCTATGATGACCAATACACGATATGGATGACTATGCGGGAGGAGAGAGACCGTGCAGTGTCATAGTACACCAACATCTTCCATACATTGCACTCAAAGCTAGGTATCAAAGACTCTGAGCGGCACCTGGTTTTGAAGCACCGCAGTGGTCTGCACAAGTACATCGAAACAAAGATGGATTTCTTGGACATCTCCTCATTGGGAGCCAAAAGAAACAATTACCGTGTTGATTCGGTGGAAGAGATGGATGGACACCAAATATTACTTGGATCAAGGCCACATATCAGCTTAAATGGAGAATTCCATAAAAATATTAAACTTACACACCAATAAGTCTCTTCCCCATTTTTACATTTATTCTTTTACTTTGTATTGATTTTGATCAACCAACAACATGATTGGGAACTATTGAAGTTTTTGTTATCAATGATTTCTTTGTTGTATTCAATAAATACATCAAGCTTGGGTCCCTATCCCAATCTGAAAAATCAAATTCTTTCATCTTTTCTCCCTTCCCAAAGATTACCTCATAGAGAAAGGGAGTTAACTTTGGAGTCACAACCATATCAATAAATTTGCCTCGCCTCTCTGGAGATGGGACAATAACATTTTTTGAAGAGGCCTTACTTAGTTCCACCTAATGGTTATCCATTGTCAAATCTTTCCACCAAGAAAATTTTGTGTCTTTTTGTTAGTAGTCTATGAACACTTGTCTTTGTACTTGAGGTTTCAAGGGGGTTAACTTGTTTGTTTAATTACCTATAGGTTGATATTAAGAAGATGGAGGTTTGACTTCAAAATAACTCTTTGTTAGTTAAGAGTTTTTTAGGGGTTACCTTCTTCGCTTCGTTAGTTAATCTAAGTAAGTGTATGGATAGTTAACACAAGTTTGATACCTCTTCATTAGATAGGGTTTGATAGAAGAATTTATCATGCATTGAGTTCTTCAATTGGCTAACAAAATGTAATTAGGCATTAGGGAATGAATATGTCAGTTACAACACTGGGCAAATATTCTAGAAAAACATTGGCAATGCCTTTTACTCAACAAAGTATTTTCCAACAACCAACAACGTCTAATTACCCAAGGCTAAAGATAACATGAAATAACAAGGAAAAAATACCATACCTAGTTAATCATTCCAATGGCCCTTACTTTCTCTTAACATCTTAAACAAATTTAAAATCTAGCGAGGAGTAAATGAAGATATATATGGAGATAACATAACATCTTAGCTATCAACCTTTAAATGTCGCTTACTTTACAAAGTATTTCTTTAACACCTTGTCCCATTTCGGTAAATATGGAGAGAATAAGGAGAAAACACAACATTGTAGCATGCCCTTTCAATGCCGCTTACACTATGAAGTATTTTCCTAATGTCTCAATACATGTGCCCAAAGATAACAATTGATAATAAGGAGAAAACATAGTCTCTTATTCCACTTAGCTAACAAAATATATTAAGACGTTTGGGGCATTACATAAGGCATGGAAAGGCCCAACCAAATTCTTAATTTCTGGCATACAATAATAAACTTATAACTCAAAGCATTAACAATGACTTTCAATACATGGGGCCAAAGATAAAAGTAGATCATAAGGAGAAAACATAGTTCTTTATTCCACTTAGCTAACAAAACAGATTAATAGATTTTGAGCATCACATAAGGCATAGGAGGGCCCAACCAAATTATTAGTTTATAGTGCAAGGTAATAAACTTATAACTTAAAGCGTCATCGACGACTTGTACAATCTTGTAAACATGGTGTTCTACGGGGAGATTAGGTAATCTTAGTCATATTGAGACCTCTCTCTAAGATTCCACGTGAGCGATAAACTCTAGATGCCATGACTTCATAAAGAGGCCAAAGTTGTCCTTAAAACATGGGCATTTGTCACTAACTCATGCTTTGTATTATCCATAAACAAATTCAAGAATAAAAAAAAATCTTTTGCATTTGGATGGATTATGATCCTAAGGCCATCTCTGAGCATATCTTTAATTTTGCAATATTGAGTCTTAAAATTCCAAAAGCTAGTGCAGTTCCTTCATAGCAAATCTTGGAGTTTTAGGACCTCAAGGATATCCTAGAAGTTTTCATTGTGTTCTACATGTCAAGAGATTTCCACTAGAGTGACATTTGCTCGAAACAAAGTTTGTATGTAAAAGTTATGACCAATACAAGTTGGGGGCCCACCTTCCTTTTGTCACCTTAACACCTAGGTTTAGGGTTTTTTCACTGTATGTTTTATGTTTGATATTGTGTTAAATGGAGTTTTTACCTCCTCGTTAGGGTTTTTTTTCAAATGAGCATAGCAAACACATCTCTTCCTAGAGATAGCTACCACCATTCTAGCTAGTGTCTTGTACAATGTTTCTTACCTTTGATTTCTTAATAGCATTTGGAATTCAATATATCTTGTATTTTGTTTTTGTAATATTGTGCGTGTTTATTCCATTCTCGATTAAGGATCAATGGTATTAGAGTAACACATGTCCCCTACGAGGTCTGGATACAAGAAATTGGGCCTTGAGACGAATGATTCCTCAAACTACCTTCCTCGTCAATGCAAACAACCTTATATTGCAAAGGAAGAGAAAGATGATAAAGTAGGGGATCTAATCAAGTTGTAGCTTCAAGAAGTCCTTGAGCAAGAGAAGAACAAAATGAAGGGCCGATTTTCCCAAATCCTTTATCGAGTCCCAACGACAATGAGAACACCTTTGACAAGTAGAACATGAGTATTTATGAAGTTAATATCTTCACCAGAACAATATGACCATGTGAGATTTTAGATAAATAATGCCCTTCAAGGTACAAGCTAACTTCAATATCCCTATGTGTGAAGGTAAAATAGATGTTGAAGCTTTGAAGAAATGGCTAGACCGACTAAAAGGATTTTTTTGTTAATAACTTCTATAACAACGAAAATATTACTTTTACACTCTTGAAATCCCTCCCTCGTGCCAAACATTAGTGGGATTCTTATTGCACACAAACGGTTGATGACTATGAAGAGTGTGAGATAGAACCCACCTGGGCTTATTTTGTGGATGCTCTAAAGGAATAATATTACCTAATAGGGAACTACAATGACTAATGTACTGGAAGGACAAATTTGTGGCAGGATAAGGACCATTATGTGTAGGACTACAACGATGCCTTATATGCAAAATTGGGTATTAAGGACATCAAGTGACACATGGTTCTCAAATATTGCAATGGCCTACATTAGTACTTCTGAACTGAAATAGAATTCCTAGACTGATGCTCACTAAGAGTGGATTATCATTATGTAGTAAAGAATAAAGCAAAATTTTTCCATAAGGGAAAGAAAGAATTTGGCACTTGGACTCAACTACAACAAAATAAGGGTAAGGGTGTCCCTGACACCCATGACCATGGGAAGGGAAAAGACACCTAATCTCATAATAACCAATCCAAGCCCCTTGCAAATAAGAATAATGGAAAATAAGCCAAGGACATGGGCAAGTGGCATGACACCCATGGAACAACATTGATGAATGTCATGTCAAACATGCATTATCGTCCAAGTTGAAAGGATTAGAATCTAAACCATTCCTAGTGCCATGACATATCATGGATGGGGGGGAATAAATCAATGATACATAACCAAGTGTTACCATTTCCATTGCATAGATCTAGCTCACGGAACTAGAGGAGACTGGAGAAGAGGAATGCATCTTCCATTCACAAATGTGTGTGAAGGGATATATCTACTTGTCATTGTTGACAATAGCAACCAAAATCTCAAAAAATGTCATTAAGAAGGTGAAGTTGCTAATGACACCTCACCCTTAGGAATACACCATAAGTTAGTTCAGCTAAGTATGAGACTTCTATTTCAATTAGCAACAACATTTTTCATACAGCATTGGGGCCTTTAGGGGTGAGGTGTTGTGTGACATAACCCACTTGAAGTTTGTGATGTTTTGCTTGGACAATCTTATATGTGGAATCATTGTATTGTCTATCAATGTAGGTCTTGTAGTGTCATTATCACCCTAGGATATTATCTCTACATGATGCCATGGGCAACTCCAACTACTACAAATTCTATATTAATTGCTAAGTAGTGCATGAAGATATTCTCTTAGACTTGAAATTTTGTCTTATTTATGGTATGATCATAGGGATAAAAATAAATCATTGCAACTACCAAAGGCTCTCCAAGAGGTTCCTCTATGCAACATAGATAGGTAGATCAATTGCCAAAAAATTATAGAGACATCTTCACCACACCTTCAGGAGTACCTCTACACTATCATGTCAAGCGTGTAATTGATTTGACACCGGGCACTCCTCTTCCTAATGAACCTACATATAAACAATCTGTTGTAAAGGATGTCGAGTTCAACTGTTAATTTCAAGTGCTAATACAAAAGGGCCACATTCAGTCAAGTTCCTCGGCTCATGAGAGCCCAATTGTGATGGTTCAAAAGAAAGATGGGACATGGTGACTATATGTCAATTAGAGAGCCATGGACAAGATTACAATCAATAATCAATAGCTAATCCCTTAAATTGGTGATTTTTTTGATCAACTTAGAAGTGACAAACACTTTATCAAGACAGATCTCAAGTCGGGTTATCACTAGGTACCAATTAAGCTAATTAATGTGTTGAAGATGAGCTTTGAATCAAAGGAAGGCCTCTTTGAGTAATTGTTTATGTTGTTTGGCATGAATAATGCACCAACAACATTCACGAGGATGATGGATAATATTATGCAACCATTCACTAAATATTTTGTGGTTCTATACCTAGACAACATGCTCATATTTTAGTGGAACATCAAAGGAATATTTGAAACATGTGCAATGAGTGGCAAGCACTTTGCAGCAATAAAAGTTACATGCCAATTTGGAGAAGTGCTCATTTGGTATGTAGAGGATCCAATATCTAAGGTATAACATGTATGAATATGGAGTGCATGTGGATTCATTTAAGGTCCAAGGCATTTGCAATTGGTTGGTGCTTAAGACATTAATGAAGCTATGTAGCTTCCTAGGCCTTGCCAACTTTTAGTGCAAGTTTGTTTTGGGGTTCTTCCATGTTACCTACCCTATGAACCAAGTAATAAAGGGTGGAGCAAAGGAAAAAATATTTTGGATTGGGCACAATAGAAAGTATTTGAGGAACTAAAACATTGACTTTGATTGATGTCAATTCTCATTATCCCATATATGTAATAGGTATTTGAGATAAGGATATATATGTTAAATTGTGTGATCAAAGTTGTACTCGCTCAACATGGACATCTAGTTGCATATCACAATCAAACACTCGTTGACATTGTTCATTGTGTAGAGAGGCACATTCTACAACCTAGTATGAGTGAGAAGTGTAATGTTTATGCCCAATGCTAAGCTAACATGTGGCATTTAAAAAAACAAGAAAATAATAATAACAAATCAATATTTGAACATTGGGCCTAAGTACAAAACTAAAATACACACACACATATATCAAGAGATTATTTATTATCATAGGAAATTTTAAATTGAACAAATGAAGATATATTATCAAAGTCAATTTTTTTCTTAACAAAATTCTCTACACACATACTAGTGTAGGGACATATTAACTCAAGATCTTGTAAGCACCTGTAGATTTACATCACAAATTATGTTTGATCCCTTTGGGATCTTAATAGATATGGATTTAAGATGGATCTACATTGCTAGACACATTTCTATGACACAGAATTTTACTTTGTAGCCCATGCTTGTCAACAATAGAAGCGCTACATTACAGACAAGGGGACGATCATCCACACAAATCACAAGCCTCTTTAGTTCATATGCACCCAATGAAAATTGTAGAACAGTTGCAATAAGAAGTGGTACATGTATCTTCATTAAACATCAAGTACAAGAAGGGAATCATTATTCGAGTTGTTTAATACCTTCTCTTTGAGTCTTGGAATGTATTGGACCAAATTATGTAAGAATAAAAATAGTTATGATGCATGTCATGTGAGGTGGGATAAGTTGTGACGACACTGTGATATAAATATATAAATGTGCCATGTAAATATTCATAGCTTAGAGCCCAAGGCAAAGGCTTAACTAGAAAATGGTCCTAAGCACAGGGAATAGACTTGTTTTATGGTGTGCATTATGTTCTCAAGGTACCACCATGTTAATGTGTTACCATGGTGAATTTTAAGATATGTTTAAAGGTTGTAAAAAAGAAGAAACATAATATGCAATATAAAAATTGGCAAAAAGGTTGCTAAGGAGTGCAAGGGAGATATGATCCCATGATATGGGAAGAGGAAATTGGAGGGGGTCCATGGGTTAAAGATTCCTTTCCATGTGTCCTTGGGGAATTCACCATTTTGTTTATGACGTGTCATTAAAAATCTTGTTTTCCACTTTAACCTTAACTACATTAGAAGGAGGGTGTGTATGCCTCGTGTAAGGAGAAACATATAATGTGTAATTTTCTTTCAGAACTATTGGCTCGAGGGTGGCATATACAATGGATGCCTACCTCTGGAAGTCGAATTGATAGTTTGCAACCACTTTGGGAGATAAACATTTGGGATAAGATAATGGTTTTTCTTCTTTTTTTTGCATGGATTATTTCTATTTGTATTTATGTCATTTACTTCAATGAATTTTGGTCTCAGATGTGATTTTTATTACCATAATGGTTTGAATCTATGTTGCACGGGGACCCGTCCCCCCCAAAAAAAAAACCGTGTACCCGTCGTTCCTGCATTCCAGGGACTCGGGGACCGTTAGGAAACTTATCCAAATTTCTAGGGACTCCATCAGTGATTTAAGGACTTGATGGTCGTCCCCAAGACATTCCACCCAGATTTTAGGGACATTACAGACAAATTTTGGGGATGTTCTAGGCAGATTTCATGGATGTCCTGGGCAGATTTCATGGATTTTCCGGGCAGATTTTTGGGACATTCTGGTCATATATCTTCAGTCTTGACAATCATGGAAATTGATGATTGGACAATAAGATCATTTTTCCCATCCATTATTTTTGTATTGCATTGAATTTAAATCTATTGTAAAAGTTGCAGCTCAAAACATGGGTTTTGTTTGATGGGTTTCGATTTAGGTTTTTGGTGATTTAAATATTTATTTTCAGCAACAACATTAAAACAAGTAAAGCTTCCAGGTAAAAAAACATAAATGCAACATTTCAAAGGGTTGATCCATGTGGTTACTGCTCTTGTTCTTCTCATTTTTCTGGTCATCTTAGCTTTTTCATATTATACACGGGTTTCCAAGAGTCACTTAAGTTTAGTGCTTCCACCATCCCAACATCAAGCATTATGAAAATGATTAGATAATAGTGACTTCAATTGGGTACTAAATATTTGAATAAATTCCTATCTGATCACCTTCTTAATCTGAAATATGAAATAGTGGTTTTCAACACAGTCGTAAAAATCTGTAAAACCTATTGAGAAGGGAATGCCTTTATGTTTTAACATAATCATCATTAACAAGAAATATGAGGAAGACAAATTGATATAGAGACAATTATCACTTAAGTTTCCCAAAGCTAAACTGCATTTTTCTCTTATCTAACAGTCAATAATAGAATGTCACTCTGCCCTTTTTAAAATTGCTCGAGCTTTTTCAGAATTGGCAAGTGTAAGGGTTGTGCATAATACTATATACTATGGTTTGTTATGCTTACATGCTTACAAGCTCGAATCAACTACAAACGTTTATGGTGAGTTTTAAAATTTTAATTGTGCATAATACTATATACTATGGTTTGTTATGCTTACATGCTTACAAGCTCGAATCAACTACAAACGTTTATGGTGAGTTTTAAAATTTTAATATCTCTCTCTCTCTCTCTCTCTCTCTCTCTCTCTCTCTCTCTCTCTATTGTCGTCCCCAACCCACTGTCCCCTGAAAAATTTATGGGTGCGCTCTAGTCGTCTTGTGGACGCATTCCCCCGTCCCAAAAAGCAACGAAATATAGATTTGAATGGATGGAAATTTTCTCATTGAGCATATTTGTCAATCTTGGTGGGTTTGCCATTATGATTTTTGTTTATGCAATGTTATTATGCATTTGATTTTGCATATGAAACATGAGTTATGTTGTTAGAACCCAAATGAGATCACAATTAGTAAACAAAAGAAGAATGTTGATTTAGTTGCCCCGTTAGTTAAGGGTAGTAGTTCAAGCATGCTACAAGTTTACAAACTACCTCAATAGACCTGCAATTACACACCAATAAATCACTTCCCCATTTATGCAAATTTTATCTTACTTTTGGTTGATTTTGATATAACTAGCAACATGGTTGGAGACAATTGAAGCTTTTATTACCAATAATTGCTTTGTTGCATTCAATAAAGTCATTGCCATGCTTGGGAACTTGTTTTGACCCAAAAAAATAAAATATTCTCACCTCTTTTTTCCCTTCTTATAAGATTCTTCCTGTAGTGAAACCAATGGGAGGGGAGTTGATTTTGGAGTCATGAATATATCAATGTCTTTGTCTCACCCCTCTAGCGATGACACATTGGCATTTTCTAGAGTTGCAACATAGGTTTCTCCAAGGTCTTGTTTGTCTCTACTTAATGGTTATCTATTACCAAATCTTTCCACCAAGAAGGCTTCATGGTTTTTGGTTTGGTAGTCTATGAAAATAGTGTCTTTGAACATGAGGCTACCACATGTGCATGATC
This sequence comes from Picea engelmannii, assembly GCA_009831015.1. NCBI lineage: Eukaryota > Viridiplantae > Streptophyta > Pinopsida > Pinales > Pinaceae > Picea > Picea engelmannii. The sequence goes on along the minus strand of ML813589.1, from coordinate 52,737 downwards.
ATAACAAATTCTAAATCAAAAGGCCATGTTTTCATAGTCCAAGGTTTGTGTTCATCTTTAATCTTTGCTCTCTAAAACAATTTCTTTGGGAAGGTCTTTGCTTAGGTCATCATAAATACACCTATTGGTGTAAGAATTGAGCTTATTGCTACTTCTTCATTAGCTAAGGGTATCTAAGGGGAGTGACTTATTTTCTCTTTTAGATAAAGGTTCCAATGGGTTGACATATTTTCTTAGTTACACAAGGGTTGAAAACAAGGACTAGAAAACATAACAACACATAACACATGTCCTTTAATGCCTCTTACTCTACAAAATGTTTGTTGATTTTCAAAAGAGATGATATTGTATGTGAATGAATATCTTATTACAATGATGAGTGTTCTATATATAAAGAACATATGGTGACCATGGTGACCATCCATGAAGAGATGTGTCCCTTGGGTAATAAATATATTTATACTTTATACTTTATTATATATATTTATACTTTATATTATAAATATATTATTACATTAATAATATTATAATAATAATATTGTTTAATAATTAATAATCATATTATTAATTATTAATCTAGTAGAATGTATTTCTGATGCTTCACAAACATCAACACTCCCTCTCAGCGAGGGAGACATTCTACATTATGCCAAGATTACCTCTGAATATTACCTGTGGGTGGCTCTCAAATAGCTTCAACATGTCACCATGACATCCATTACCTCACAATGCATCTGTACCTCATCATGTGCACCCTTGTGACTTCATAGACAATGCAACCAAGGCCCGTGGGTAGTTCTCAAATAACTACAACATGTCCCCAGGACATCCACTACCCTGCAATGCATCAGTACTTGATCATGTGCACCCTCGGTCTCAGTGCCAACCCTTTTTCAT
>ML813589.1:12768-50980 GCA_009831015.1 Picea engelmannii | reverse complement strand
GCAACTTGATCCTCTGTAGTCATGAAACTAGAGCCTCACTGCTCCCTTTTGCACCATATCCCTGATATAGTAATATATGATCTCGATATGCTTCGACCTGCCATAGACCACGGGGTTCTATGATGACTTCATGCAACTCTGGTTGTCAAACCAAATCAAGGTCGTCTCTAGTCCGAGACCAAATAACCCATACAAGAGTTCTCGAAGCCACACTGCTACTGCACATGCTGCCAAATACTCGGCCTCAACCATACTGAGCGCCACACATGACTGCTTCCTGCATCCGATGGAGCCTCTTACTCCTTACTGTAGTACTCAACTCCCTCTCGAGCATTGAATATCAATTGAATCTTAAACCTACTGACTTCATCACTTGTCGTCCAGAACAAGTCTCGTAGTCCTCTTCTTGTAGGTCTTACCTGAAAGTCAAATTCAGTCCAATAATCTACAATTTCTGAAGCCACACTACTTAACGACTTGTTGCACATGCTACCACATACTCAGCTTCAGTCATACTGAGCGCTACACATGACTGCTTCCTGCATCCGATGGAGCCTCCTCCTCCTTACTATAATACCCAACTCCCTCTGGAATTGACTGTTCGACTCCCTCTCGAGAACTAAATATCAAGTGGATCTTCAACATGTTGACTTCATCACTTGTCCTCCAGAACAAGTCTCGTCATCCTCTTCTTGTAGGTTTTACCTACAAGTCAAATTCAGTCCAATATTCAACAATTTTTGAAGCCACACTTCTTTGTGACTTGTTGCACATGCTGCCACATACTCTGCCTTAGTTGTACTGAGTGCTACACACAACTACTTCATGTTGCTCCATGAAGCCATAATGGATCCTAAGCTAAAGCAACATGCCAAAGTACTCTTCCGATCAAGAATACTACCGGCCCAATCTGAATCTGAATATCCATATAACCCGAACTCATGGTCTATCACATACCTAAGACCATAATCCAATGTACCCTTAAGGTACCTCATCACATGTTTTGCTGCGACCAAATGAACCTACCTAGGCTGTGTAGATTTTAACCTTGTACAATATTTACTACAAACATATTTTCAGTAAAAGAACAGAAAAGATACAATGGAAAATACAAACAATACACAGAGGTTTTTCCCCTGGAAACCCAAACCGAGAAAACCAACATATTCTATATTCATTCAAAGTGTTACATTATTTACAATACAATATACATATACGAGCCATCGGCATCCAAAACCCTAACCCAATGATATAGATTAGTCAACAACCCTAATTCCTTAACCAGAAATATAAAACCATCGACAAAGAAACCATGTACCGAAAAACCACCTAAATATGTGACACGTTTCCTAAGGCAGAATTTTTTTTCTCGGGGGCGCTGCCCTTAATCCCCCCTGCGCGCCCAACGCAACGCAGATACTCCTACTCATGCAAAGAATATAACACATACCCAACATGATGCTCCATATATTGAGTTAGGGTGTTCACAACAAAACATATATCTGGTCTTTTGTTTGTCAAGTTCATCAACGAACCCACCATCTCCCTGTATAAATAAACATCCACAGTCTCTGAAGTCGTATCCTACAACAACTTCAGATTTGATACCATAGGTGTAGCCATTACCTTGCAATCCAACATTCTGAACCTCTTCAAGATTTCTATCATATACTTCCCTTGATTTAGAAAGATTTCATCCTGTCTCTGCCGTACCTCAAGACCCAAAAAGTAATGCATCATCTCGAGATCTTTCATCTCAAACTCAGTAGACAGTTTTTCTCTTGCATTGTAAAATGAGCTTTTCCACACCTGTTAGAAATAGGTCATCCACATACAACAATAGTATTACCGGACCATCATCCACAACCTTAAAGTAAAGGTTAGGATATGCACTGCTCTTTGTAAATCCTAAGCTCATTAGAAAATTTTCGATCCTACCATACCATGCTTTGGGTGCCTGCTTTAATCCATATAAATCCTTCTTCAATCTGCACACTAAGTGTCCTACAATTGTCACATACTCAATGGAGTGTTATGTGACTACAAGGACCATTCTTCCTGATCGGGTTGCCATATGTGCCACATGAAGAATTTCAATCCTTCCGAATGTTGAAAGCCACACAATTTGAGTCTTATGTCCTTAGAAGACTATGCCAGGACCATTATCCATTGGTCAAATTACCATGACCAATCTCGGGAGAATGTCATCCCAATGCTGAAACATTAACACTTAAGAATAACTTCTAAAATTACATAAAATCTCAACACTCCCTCTTAATGGGGAAGGTATTGTATCTGCCACAGACTCTAACATTATCGCCATCCACACGAGCTCATGACCATTGAATGTTGAACACATGAATCTATACATCATAGGAAATCTGTAATGACTTCACAACATGCATCCAGGGTCGGTGGGTAGCTCTCTAATAGCTACAACATGTCATCATGAGACTATCCAATTTCCCACATAAAGCATTTGAAGCCATCACTCCCTTTGAGGCTATATAGTCTTCAGAGTCATATGTTGCCTCTGCATGTGTTGACCTCCTCTTCTTCTTCATTACATGGATGTGCACAACTCTATGTCTGGTAGTCTTGCTTCATGTTGCTTCATGCGACTGTCATTATGGCTCCTTCTCAAAGCTATTACCCGTGACGTGCCCGTAACAAGAAACAAGAACAACAAAAAGCATCTCCTAGAGGAGATCAAATTGTCTTGTGCAATACTATATACAGTGACCCTCGAAATGATACGTCTTCTATCAAAACACATCCATCATATACTCGATGCCATACGACTAACCATGTTGATTTTCTAGTGTTAAATTAGACAAGCACGATTTTCCGCAAGTGGTAATTAATTCCAACTATATTACCTTAGTAAACTCTAGAACATCACTAAGTAATTACACTCAGAAAATTTCAACTACTTAGAAACTTGGTGTCTTCCTTAAATCACTTCCCACGTGAGAGAGAGAAAAATATGTGTGTCTATTGTTGTGTCTTTTTATAGTAATATTAAAAAAATTAATTTTCTTTCTTATAAATAGTTGGAGAATACCTCCTTAACTGCCCAAAGATTAATTTGGTTATAATCCATCCACATAGTATTTGACTTTGTTAAATTGTTTCTCCATAATTCATGTGATTCTTTGCATAAATATAAGTAGAAGTAAATATGCAATACATTCCTCATGTTTAGGTAATTAGACATTTTTACTAGAAATTATCGCCCACCATAATTTATGGAACTCTTTCTATAATTTAGGTAGGAGTAAAAGGTAAATATGTTGTACATAGAGATTGCAACAACCCCATAAATTTAACACTCCCAAGACTTTACTCTACTCTCATTTTCCTGGGCCCTCTTGTGAGGGAGTCAAGCCCAATCCCACTCTGATACCATGTTGATTTTCATAAGAGATGCTATTGTATGTTAATGAATATCTTATTACAATGATGAGTGTTCTATATATAAAGAACATATGGTGACCATGGTGACCATCCATGAAGAGATGAGTGTCCCTTGGGTAACAAATATATTTATACTTTATGTTATATTATACATATAATATAAATATACTTTATATTTATACTTTATACTTTATTATATATATTTATACTTTATATTATAAATATATTATTACATTAATAATAATGTTTAATAATTAAAAATCATATTATTAATTATTAATCTAATAGAATGTCTTTCTGATTCTACCCAAACATCAACAATATTTAGCTAATGTATAATACAGGGGACCAAAAATAACAATAGATAATAAGGAAAAAACATAGTTCTTTATTCCACTTAGCTAACACAATAAATTAAGACATATGGGGTGTTACATAAGGCATGAGAAGCCCAACCAAGTTATTATCTTATGGCTCAAGGTAATTAACTTATAACTCAAAGCATCGCTAATAGCTTGTAGAGTCTTGAAAACCAAGTGTTCCATGAATAGATTATGTAATCTTATCCATATTGAGACCTTTGTGAAGTATTACATATGGGAGCTAAAACTCAGATGTTGTGGCTCTATAAAGGGGCCAAAGTTGTCCATAAAACATTGGCCTTTGTCACGAACCCCTACACTCCATGATTAATAGGCGAATTCAAGAATGAAAAATAATATTTTCATTTGGATGGATTATAATCCAGGTGACTTTTTGGGGCCATCTCTAAGTAGATCTTGAATTTTACAATATCAAATCTTGAACTTTCAAACCTAGTTTAGATCCTTCCTAGTAGTTTTTTTTTCAGGGTCTAGGAACTCGAGGATGATAACCTGGAGGTATTTTTGCATTCTACATGTCAAGATTTTTCCAATGGTGGGTCATTTACCCTAAATGGAGTTCCTATGTGAAAGTTAAGGCCACAAAAAGTTGACATTCTGAATCAACTTTTAGAGGGCCACATTTCTTTCACCCCCCAAAAACCCATGTTTAGGATTTTTGCTTTAGGGTTCTCACACTCTGCGTTTATGCTTCATATTGTAATAAAATGAGATTTATATCTTCTAGTTGGGGATTTTTTAAAATGAGCATACCAAATATCTCTTCTTAGAGACAACTGCTATCATTCTTGTGAGTTTCATATATAGTGTTTCATATAATTGATTTCTAAATAGAATTTAGATTTCATTGTATATTTTGTTTTTCTAAAAAATATGTGTGCTTTCATTTTGTTCTCAATCGAATCTCAATCAATGGTATCATAGAAACCTATTCCATAGTGCATGTTACCTACAAGGTCTAGATATCATAAATTGGGCCTTGAGATGAGTGACTCTCTAGGATATCTTTCTCATTGTTCCAAACATTCTCGCATAGCAGACAAGGAGAAAGACAACAAAGCGGGGGATCTCATCAAGTTGTTGCTCCAAGAAGCCCTGAAGAAACATAAGAACAAACTTATGGACCGGTTCACAAAGATCCTTTATTGAGTTTCAACTGTGACGATCACACCTTAGACAAGTGGACCTTTCGAGGATACAACACCCTTCAAGGTACAATTTAACTTTGATGTCCCTATATTTGAAGGTAAAATATATGTTGAAGAAATGGCTAGACCAATTGGAATGATTCTTTTTGTTAGTAGTTTATCTAACAATAAAAATATAATGTTAAACACTATTGGGATTCCCGTTGTTTGCAAATGGTTCATTACTATGAAGCTTATGAAATAGAACCCAATTAGGTTGATTTGTTGATGCTCTAAATGGAGAGTATTACTTAGTAGGGAAGTGCAATGACTAGTGCACTAGATGGACAACCTTGTGCTAGGATAAGGACCATACGAGTAGGACAACACCAACACCTTTCACACCCTCTATGCAAAACTAGGTATCAAGGACACCAAGCAACACAAGGTTCTCAAATACCAAAGTGTCCTACATTGGTACATCCAAATTGAAATGGACTTCTAAGATCTCTACTCACTAGGAGTGGATTACCATTATGTAGTCAAGATCGAGGAATTTTTTTAGAATGAGGTTAAGAAAGAGTTTGACATTGGAACCAACAATAATAAAAGAAGGGTAAGGTTGTTCCTAACACCCATAACCCTGGTAAGGTAAAGACACTCAACCTTAGATTAAATAATACACACCACCCACAAAGAAGAATATTGGGAAATTAGATAAGGACATGGGAAAGTGGTGTGACACCTACAAAACCCCATGGAACAAAAATGATCACTACAATCATAAGCATTATTTTCAACCTTACTTTCGACTTAGAATAGTCGAAAAAGTATTATCGTTATGCCTCGAATATAGGTCAATAACAAGGCCATAAAAAAATTTGAAGCATATTTCCCGCCTACTTTCTAACTTGATTTTCGACTTATATTTATAATACGGGTTGAAATAGTGGTTGTTAATGTGGTCAATATTTATTTAGGTAAAAAATATAATTGCAATCGTGATCAAAATACCCATTTCCATATAGGCTAAAATGTACATGACAACATAATTTTAGGTCGAAAACTATGTTGAAAATGGACATTACTAATGTTGTCAAAAAATTATGGCATGGTTGAAATTTATTACATAGATGTTATTGGTTAGATCAAAAATCATGTTAAATGTTCATTTGGAGATATAAGTCCAAATAATTATTAAAAAAAATACTATGGTCCCAAGCATAGGGAAAATCCCAATCCTAATCATAAGTCAAATCCTAGTCTTGAGCTCATGGTAGATTCTAGTTCCAATCATAGGTTAGATCCCAATCCTGAGCTTTGGGAAGTTCCTAGTCCCAATCATAGGTATGATCATGATTCTTATCTCAGGGAAGATCCTAGTCCTAATCATAGGTCAAATCTTGATCTTGAGCTCGGGGAAGATCCCGGTCCTAATCATAGGTCAGACCCCAATCTTGAGTTCAAGCCCTTGTCTTAAGCTCTACTTAAGTAGATAAGGTCTTAATCTTATGTATAATCCTTATTCCAAGATCTGGTCCTAGTCACGAGTTCATAACTTAGTTGTGCAACTAATGAATGCACATATTTCACTAGAAAATAAATCATTAATCACTTGTATAGACATAACAAAATCATTGATGCAAAGTAGAAAAAACATTAAACATAACTGGAATATATAAGCAAAATATCGCTCATCATATAAAAAATCGCTAAGTAGCATGCACAATATTCAAGTATATGATTAATGTCAAAATATACAAGTCCAAAGTAGTATTAATATAATCTCAATGTCATTAGCAAAGGAAACAATCTGTAGTACATATGAATATAAAAAGGCTTATGTCCATGATCATGATGATAATCAATAATATAAACAAGAAGAGTTTGATGTGAAGGAATGATGCATGGGTGTAAAATCGATCTATGAAGTGCATGTACCTATATAAATATAAATGCATGGTAGTTAGGCATTGTTTTGAAAGTTGAATGCTTCATAAACTAATAGAATGTTTCATAAACATATAATGAACTATGTATATGCATATCAATTCACACCCATATGATCTCATTATTGTATCATTTGGTGAGATTCCCCTCTGCATCATTAATCATTTGCTTCTCCTCCATCAAATAAGGCAATGTCACAACGAGGAAAATGCATTCGATGGCTTTTATTTTATAAAAGATTTGTCCAATTGGGATGTTTTACAATAATGTATTTGGATCTTCACTCTTAAGCTTAGCCTCAACAACCTGACAACCTCTGATACAAAGTAATTATGCATCTACACCCATGCATTATTGTGAAATGCATACTTTAATACAGATTAGATATAAGATCATTCAAGTATTGATGAAATAATAAAACACAAAATGAAGTAATTTTGACAATACATATTTCTAGGGTTGTCTAATACCCGATCTCGGATAATTCGAAGTGGTAGTAGAATTGAGCAGATCTATAGTATCTGTTAGCCCTCGTTTTTAAATGTCAAAGAAAATTTATTCCCATTTATAAACAATGTCTTTGATTGTTGGAGATTAGAAAACCCCACATCATAGATTTCCATATGCGCTTATCCCGCAACAATGGAAAAATCAACTTGAAGAATTTTAAAACATGCAAGTTTTGTTAATAAATTGACAATCAAAACTAGGCAAAGCAGCTTGGAGTTCACTATTTCTTATCATCATCTCGAGTATCATACTAGTTTATTATGTTAACTTTTTCATCCTTTAATCACATATTGGCATAGTCTTTTTTGGTAGAGCATTGCACATGTCGCTTGACATTCTTGTGGGTTTTCATTGCAAGTGGAATCAAAACATAGCTAGAAAAATTGTGGAATAAATGGAAGCACGCAGGAAGAACACTATCCATAGTGATTAACTTGGGTTTTATACCTTAGGTTTCATAGGGGTTTCCATTCTATCAAAAACCAACAATGATTACATCCATGACACGCCATTCATGGATGTAATTAGTGTAATTAGTGAAATTTCATATGGATGTAATACATGCAATGATCAACATGCATTGCTAATCTCCCTACATGGGTTGTTAGGGGTGTGAATGATGATCAAATTTGACGAGTTGGTCTTAATTTCAACTGGGAGGGAATATAATCAACCGACTCTTCCATGATGAAAAGTTGTACTTCAATCGACAAGAGTAAATCAAGTATACATGTCATTAAAAAATTCTAGATAAAATATTGCACTTCTAATTTTGTAGAACGTTGAAAGTAAACAATATAAATTTGAGGTTAAGATGTACCTATACTAGTATTTACTGAGGTGCCTATTTTTAAAAATCTTCATGCTTATAGTAATGACATCATGTTGTTATGAATCTCATAAGAACATTCTAAAATAATGGGTTATTCGTATGTCAATCATAATTTTCATTATGGTTAAAGACACACAATCAAACAAATCAAAAGTAAACATGTGTCATAGACTTCTCAAACATCGATAGTTTTCCAAAAGAATCACTGAATTTCCCAAGTATTTGAGCTTGCATCTACCACCAAATTAGACGGGAAACACATTAAAGTAGTGTTGTATGTTATAAATATTGCATAAACAACAAAATGAATTTTCCAAAATTACATATCTATTGTGGTTAAAAGATATTCACCCAAAAAATCACAAAGTGCGTCTCACTGAGGACATGGCTATGCCATGTGGCAAATTGGACACAAAGGACAAAAAGGAAAGAAAGGACGTCATGGGGAATCTTAACTGGTTCCGTCTACTGTGGTCTATTCCATTAAATGGAGAGGAGGTAATTATTGATGATCGTAGAGAAGATCCCAATAATTCAAGAAAGGCTATCCAAACTATCATTTCACAGTGTTTAGAGAAGAATTGAAGGAAGATTGGACATGAAAGATATGCATTCTATTGGATTATGGAAGTTTAAAGGGAAGTAATATGGAGAAAGGAAAGACACTCTAGCTAATTCAATATGAATTGACTATAACAAGGAAAGTCATCCAAACTAATAGAAGAGGTAGACCCAAAAAAAACAAGGATCAACAGAGGCAAAAAGAACATGCCATGGAATATAGTGTGTTGATCATATTCTTCAAGCTTGAGAATGTGAAGAAGAGAAGAGAGGATGGTGAGGGAGCTCTGCCCAAATATAGGGGCAAGGGGAGACCTCTTAAGCACAAGGGTCAAGAGGATACTACCTCCAACTGAAACCAATCATGTTGAAATTCATAAGCATTCCACATTGTCATAGAATTTGACGCATGAAACAAGGTTGTTATCATGCAAAACTTATGAAAGTCAGAGGTGTTATTGCACAAACTGTAGGTTGGGCAAAGCTCGACCCAATCCATAAGATGGTAATAATGATGGGAGAGTTTACACACTATCACCTCAGATAAACCCTCCCCTCATTTTAGTGAGGAATAATCCAACACAAGGGGGGAGTCCTGAGTGACCCTGGGGGGAAATGAGACGAAAAGTGAGATGATGGAAGTGATGCCCCTATAGGTCAAGTTGCTAAGTGAGAAATGGCTCGATAATGAGTCTCGAGGATGGTCTATGGTTTCCAAGTGCTTGAGTACCTACGAAAGATGATTGTACCTGCTCGAGACTTAAGAAAACATGAGTATACAAGCTTAATGTTAAGTGGACAAGCAAGTTAAGCTTGTTGTCCCTATTTCCAGTAGTCAATAGAGATATATATCAATAAGTAAATTATTGTCAAAGCTGCTACAAGATGCTAAAATTAAGGTAAATGATGGAAGAGACAAGCTAGCAATCACTAATGTAAATCAAGTATGAAAGCATAAGACTTTAACAACAAAATATGGTTGTTATAGACAAGTATTGCAAAGATATTTTGTCAGCCTTATGGTTGTAGCTAACTATTGCTACAACAAAAAATTTCAACCCACAAAACAATCAAGCAAACCATCCAAAATGTGCGATGAGGATAGTAGATTATAGGGGCAACTTATTAGCAACTTTTGACGGTTGAAATGTGAGTTATGATCAAGAAAAGGGTAATTTACTGCAAGCCTAACGACTGTAGCTCTGTTGGCACAGGGGCAGACCCAGGGTTCAATGCTACAACGACCTACCAACAAAACCCTAACTACCCGCCCTTTCGACAACACCTGCGAAGCAGATGAAGTCTCACTCGAGGTAGAGGCAGGGGTAGTTGCAGGACTCAGGTGTCTGCAACCTTAGCCGGGACACAGATCTGTGATTCTAACACTTAACAGAGCACTTAGCACCAAAAATTCATCAATATTTGACCATTATCTACTGTGCAGATAAAACAAAGCATCACATCATTCATTAAGATCTAATGTATCTAAGCACTTATCATAGAGAGGTAGATTAAATCTAGCAGATTCAAGCACTAAGCACATTCACATAGGTAAGATCTAAAATCCATATACATTGTTAACACAAAGCATAAAAATAACTATCTATCTATATCAAATCACTTAGCAAGTAAAGACATAAACACATCAACACATCACACAAAGAATAACAACACAACATATACGTGGTTCACCCCCACCCTAGGGCTACGTCCACCAACTCTTCTTCTTTATTATCTTCAGTCAAGCTTCTTACAGGCACATAGCATCAAAATCCTACTCCACATAGGACATGAGATACGCGCGCTCCTCGCCAGATCCTCCTTCCCCAAGCTAGGTTACAACACTGAGCCTTCTACAATCACTTACACTCAGCTCTGCAAGCTTCACACAGTATGCACAGAGCACTTTACAATCCTTTGATCACATAGATCGATCACTAGCACTTAGCCCAATATCACACAGATATGCCTATATGCCTTAGCACTTAGCACCATTTGCAACTACTATCTTTTATGTTTCCTAGACATCTATTTATACTTTACAAAATAGGCCTAAACATGGGTAAACCCATGGGACGACATCCCCATACCCGTTAGATAATCCCAAATCCCAAAAAGGACCCAAAAAGGGGTCGAGATCCCGCGATCTCTACTTTGTCTTGTGCTCCTCTTTTGACAGGCTGTCGAAGTCCCAAAATAGGTTAAACTTGACCAAGGATCTCCCAAAACTTGGTCAAGGGCCAACATGCCCCCAACACTCACCTGTGACTTGTCCCAAGTCACTATGATCTGGGTAGTTCTGCTTCGAAAGCCTCGAGCGTGGCTCGAGATGCTTCGACTTGTTGTTGTGCCACAACCTCTTGTTCAACAAACTCTTGGATGTCTGCGTCGTTGATAAGTCCTTCTAGGCGTTGTTCAACTGCAGTGACAACCTGCTCCAGTTCTGCTCGTCGACCTTCGACCTCTATGAACAATTGGTAAGACTTATCTTGTACAAGTTGGAGCCACTGAGTTACTTCCATAACTCTGCTCTGGATATTGTGGATCTGCTGCTGGGTGGTGCGTTGCTCTTGGGATCGCTTCATTCTTTCCATAGCAGATAGGGGCTTCAACTGCGTCTATATTGTCTCTGCTTGACACTTCGCCTCTCGGAGCTGTGACTCCAGTGCTTTCAATTCTAGATTCTCAGTGAGTTGCTCGTAGGTCTGGGCACCGCGATGAGTGTGTTGCTTAAATTCCATAGCAAGGGCTTTTATTCTCTCGACTGCGCTTCAAGCATTTGCTTCTCTTTGATCCCTTACATCCTGTGGAGTCTCGGGCATTGTGCGGAGCTCTAAGTTTGCTATGCGTTATTGTAGCTGTTGGATAGCTTCAGCGAGCTACTCTACTTGCTGCATGACTTGGTCGCCTACCTATATTTCTAAGACTGTCACAGAGCGAAGTGCTCTACTGATTGCTTCTTTCACTTCAAGTTGCTCTGTGAGCAACTGTTCTTTTCCTTGTTGCATCTATGTTTTTTCTTCATCGAACTTCGCTTGTAGAGCAATCTTTTCCTGTTCTGCAGCATTGTGTTGTTCTACGAGTACGCCTTGCACTTGCTTCAAGGCTTGGGTGGTTTGTTCTATTTCTTATTGTGCTCGTCGAAGGCAAGCTTCGACTGTATCAGCTAGTCGGTGGAGTTGGGTTCGCTCATCTCCCAACTCTGGTTCTCCCGATGGCCGGGGCGCAGTGGAGACTACGCGGCTGGATTGAAGGGCCTGTTGTACCCCTCGGAGTTCGACTTCAATTCTATCATATATTTCTTCCTGCTTGGCTTCTTATTTCTCTATTATTTCTAGTGAAGCGTCGTTCAGGGCTACAATGATGAAGTCAAAATCATCGGAGGTGAGGAAAGTTTGCATCTTGATCATGGTGGGTTTCGATTTCTTTCGGGAAGAAGGTTTCGGGGGTGGGGGGTAAACCTTCCTCTTCTTCAAGGGGCCAACCTCGTCTCGGGGCGATGTTACTTCACTTGGCTTCTGTTCATCTTCTACTTTGTCATCACCCCCTCGGTTAGGTGACACTGAAGCAGTCTTTCCTGAGGTGCTGCTTAAATTTTGGACCTCCTCAGTTTTCTTGGGTGTATTATGTTCTTTATGAGTGTCCTCTGGGCTGTCAAGATCAAATATATCTGTAGGGTTGGCGGGGATAAGGAGGTCAGCAGACCATTCCTTAGTGATCTCATCAAGGTCTTCTTCTATAAGTTTATAATATGACTGGAGCTGCTCTTTATGTTCATTTGCTTGCGCTGTAATGTAGATGAAGTGTCGATCTGCGCTGAACTTCATCAGGGGTCGGAACCTTTGTAAGGTGTTCGGAGTCATGCGAGGCTCAGCTTTGATGGCTCTCTTTAGTTGGAGGTAATATGTATGAAACACGACATTTGATTGCCACTGTTTGTTCATATCACTTGAATACCAAAGGGTAGCGAACTTCGCAGCAAGCGGTTTGAATGACTCTATGTCTAGGAAGTTCACACCTTCCAGCATCTCCCAAGCAACAAATGCAATGAGGATCAGGAGCCAGCTGAATTGAAATTCATAACCCTAATCATGTGCTTCTCGACAGTCTAGTTCCAACTGGTTAACTAGGCACTTCGCCCAATTCATCTGTAGGCCTTCCGCGCACTTCCTTGCGAGGTCAACGACAAAGTCGGTGACCTGCGTAGGTTGGTTCTTCCTTACTAAATTTCCAACTATCAGTTGACATGCTAGGTGCATTGCGCCACTCTGGATGGAAGCTACCTTGTAGCCTCTTTTTCCCTTCTCAACATCGCCATATGTATCCTTGATCTTCTATGCTAGCGCATGATCTGTGGCCTTTCTTGGGTAGAAGTCCTGCGGGTCGGGTCCTTGCATACTCAGTCTTGTGATCCTGTGGATCAACATTGGGTCAACTATAATACGATGGTCTAGCCATAAGTAGCCGCCATGGTAACACGACAGTAGCAGCTTGACACATGCGTCGACTTCCTGGTGTCTTCCGAAGTGTGGGACCTTCATGACATTCAACAGGGTGGACTGCGTGAGGTTCATTGTCCACGACTGGGGAATTATCTTTGATTTCTTCCCCGTCATTTTGGTTAGGTACTTGTACGGGGCGAGCATACCATAGATCTTGCGATCTCCGAGGTTGAAGTCGTTGAACTTCAATGCTATGATCTTATCCTGGTCTGCTCAAATTGCGTGTATCCCCTTCGAGAGGTACGCAGTGACCATGGTGTACTCAAAATCCCTTGGTACACTATCACGATTCACTGTGCCAACGAGAGGTGGAATGTAATTGGGCAATATGGTTGGAATCAGCTTCGCATTTGCTAGGTCGTCTTTGTGCTTGGTTCTCTTTTCCACTGAGGGTCAGGATGATCCGGCTCTGCGAGCAGTAGACAGAGAGGCTTGCAGTCCTCTCGTCGATGACGTTTGTATACCTGCAGACATTGACATTAGTCGTTTAGTCATGAGGTCGATGAGAACTTCTTCGAAAACTTTCTCTGCAGCGTCGAACTCATCCAACATACACGCTCAGGGTTGGAAATCTCGGGTTTGAGGAGTAACTTAAACACTGCACTGGCATAGAGGACAATAACGCAATGATCACTGTGTAAAATCAACGAGTCTGCGTGCTTAGATTCATGATTAGCAAAAGTGTTCTCGATGCATGGCGCGACAGGATAAATAGATAACTTGGCAACGGATCTCTTGCAACGGGTGAGAAACCTTCATTAAATCTGTTCTATCCGTTACGAAACAGTCCAACGGTCTGGTGGCGAACCATAAATTCCTTTCTACCCATTCGGAAGGTCGGCCGAATGGTTAGATTGTTCCCAACGGCTATATTGCTTCACCCTGGCGAAGTGGCATGTGACGTTGTTCTGTTATCCAGACGAAGCTCCAATTTTGCAAATTTTCCCTCTGTGAAGTTCCCTTTGGAACCTTTTGTAACTTTTCGATCTTAGCTCTCTTCTTACTTAGCTTTCTGGATTTCTTTCCAGTGAGCTTCGTCTCGATATTCCTTTTTCCATTTTTATTCTTATCTGTGTTTGGCATAGTTACTTCACGCTGTTGAGATTCCTTCCTAAGATTCGAGGGTGATACTTCCTCTTTATCTGGAATAGGTACATCAATCTTCTGTGGGTCTTCTAGTGTTCTTGCAACTTCGACATCCGGGTCTTTGGTGTTAAATAACTTCGATCTGTTCTTCTGTTCTTCAATCAAGTATGCAATCCTTCTAGTCATGAAATCCTTTAACTCTTGCTTCTTCTGCTCTAAAACTTCTTCTTCTTCCTTCCTTCTAGCCTGATCTCTTTCAATCCAAGGTTTTCCTAGTAACATGGTAAATGGGGCATTGTTCTTAATAAAATTAACAATCTTGAAATCCTCCTTTGTCAAAGTCCCATTGGCATTCATAAGTATCTGGGTGAGCTTTCCACATAGGTTTATCAACTTTCCTTTGAATAGTCCTATTCCTCCTAATGAAGGAATCATAGCAGGCCATCCTATAGCTTCCCAAGTTCTTTCTGTCATGATATTCACCTGTGTTTCCTTGTCTAGAACACAATCAATGTCGAAGTCTCCTATTCTTGCTTCTATGCATTCTTTTTCTTTGAATATCTCTAATAAGCTGACATGTCGACGGTCATTCAGGATGTCTTTTATCTGTAGCAATACTTTCTCTGATTCTTTCTGGGGTTCTGCCATAATCATAGGTTCTGGATCTGCCTTAGGGTTTTCTTGTCTCATGTTCATTCCTTCAAGCTTAGAAATCATTCTAGGGCAATCCAATAATTCATGTTCCATAGCTTTGCAACAAAGACAACTAGGTTTTCTACCAGGGCATTCCTTAGCAAGGTGTCCCGATTTTTTGCAACTGTAATAGAGGGTTAATCCTCTGTTTCTTTTAAATGATCCCCAACTCTTCCTATACTGCGTGCTAGGATCATAGTGGTTAATCTGCAAACATTTCTTTCTAGGATACTGCATCCACTTGTTAGTCCAAATATTCTTTCTATGCATAGGTATAACATATCTTTCACTATTCTTATCAAATCTATGCAAGTCAAACCTTCTTTCATCTATTAGTGCCCTAGTTTTCAAGCAGGGATATAATCTATCAAACATACCTAGATCCATACTATTGAAGCAAAAATTTCCACTAATCTTACTTCTACAGAGCACAAAGATTTCAGATCTAGAATTTTTCACTATTCTTACCTTTATCAGAGTACAAAGCGTTCAGATCTTACCTCTTTTCTTCAGATCAGACTTGTTTTATTTAGCACAAAGCTTCTCAAACTAAGTAGAGTACTGCGCACCAGGGCGACAGATCTACGAACAGAGCTTTCACAGTTTCAAGTCGGATCTTTGCACAAAGCTTCTTCTTCCTCAGTTTCAGATCGGATCTTTGCACAAAGCTTCTTCTTCCTCAGTTCCCAGCAATCACAGTTTCAAGTCCCTGTAACAGAACCATTTGTTGGCACAGGGGCAGACCCAGGGTTCAACACACCAACAAAACCCTAACTACCAGCCCTTTCGGCAACACCTGCGAAGCAGATGAAGTCTCACTCAAGGTAGAGGCAGGGGTAGTTGTAGGACTCAGGTGTCTGCAACCTTAGTTGGGACACAGATTTGTGATTCTAACACTTAACAGATCACTTAGCACCAACAGTTCATCAGTATTTGACCATTATCTACTCCGCAGATTAAATAGAGCATCACATCATTCATTCATATTTGATGTATCTAAGCACTTATCATAGAGAGGTAGATTAGATCTGGTAGATTCAAGCACTAAGCACATTCACATAGGTCAGATCTAACATCCATATACATCGTTAGCACAAAGCATAAACATAACTATCTATCTATATCAAAGCACTTAGCAAGTAAAGACATAAACACATCAACACATCAACACATCACACAAAGCATAGAAACACAACATATACGTGGTTCAATCCCACCCTGGGGCTACGTCCACCAACTCTTCTTCTTTATTATCTTCAGTCAAGCTTCTTATAGGCACATAACATCAATATCCTACTCCGCATTGGACAAGAGATTTGCACGCACCTCGCCAGATCCTCCTTCCCCGAGCTAGGTCACAACACTAAGCCTTCTACAGTCACTTGCACTCAGCTCTGCAAGCTTCACACAGTATGCACAGAGCACTTTACAATCCTTTGATCACATAGATTGATCACTAACACTTATCCCAATACCACACATATATGCCTATATGCCTTAGCACTTAGCACCATTTGCAACTGCTATCTCTTACGTTGCCTAAACATCTATTTATACTTTACAAAATAGGCCTAAACATGGGTAAACCCATGGGCCGACATCCCCATACCCGTTACATAATCCCAAATCCCAAAAAGGACCCAAAATGGGGCCAAGATCCCGTGATCTCTACTTCGTCTTGCGCTCCTCTTTTGACAGGATGTCGAAGTCCCAAAATAGAGTAAACTTGACCAAGGATCTCCCAAAAATTGGTCAAGGGCCAACAAGCTTTTATTGATTTATAGATCTAAGAATACTAAGCAAACCAAGACTCACTAGAGGCCTTAACAACCTCAAAGCGTCAAGAAAAGATTCCAACTTGAACAAGATCAATATCTCTCTAAACAACATTTACCAATGCAAACAATTTATTTCTCCAATGCAAACTTCATATTAGTTCCTTTAAATTTTGGGTGAATGGAGTCCTAAAAATATGAGTTAGATCCACAATGTCCCTAGGGGTTTAAACCCTCTTACTCCCTAGGGCATGCAAATAAAATTAAGGTAAATCTAGGAGGGTGTACACCCTTGTACTCCTCCTGGAAACCTTGCAAAAAATGACTTATCAAATTGCAAATAACAAGAACCTCGGTGGAGGGTGTATCGTCTTATACTCCTCCAAGTGTTTAAGACAATAACATCAATGAAACTAGTATAAAACACCAACACATGCATAATTTTCCTTACCAATTCCACAATAACAAAGATCAAACCCTATTTTACCAAGTAATGTCCATCCATAAGCAATAGAAGTATCCAAGAGGTGCGCACCACCTTAGCTCAACAATTAACCAAGAGAGATCACCAAAAATAATTTGCACAAGAGAGAGATATCCAAATTTCCCAAGTAGAGTGCAAATTCCAGCCATAGTAGTCTTCTCACATTGGGAGAGCTATGATAAAATGACAAGAATTTGAACTCTATTTATACAAATCCTCCTAAAAGTGTTTCTCCACTTAATTTTAGGGTAACCACAAAGAAAGGGGTCAACAACCCTTACTTTTCCCCTTTACATCATTTAAATTCAAATTTTATTATAAAAAATACACAAGAAACCCTAATGTGATGTCATCCCTCTAAAGGGTGATGTTTTGACACTTTTTGTAAGTCGTTGGAGAAAATAATGGAAGTCGTTGGGCCTTCTAGAGCCTCCCTCATGTGCGCTAGGGTTTACTCCTTCATGCCATGCCTCTTCCCATCAAAATGTGCCAAGTTTTCATCATCAATAACTCCACGACCAAAACCCTGGCCTTAGGGTGACGTCAAGCTCCTCAAGTGTGATTTTTTTTCCTCAAGAGCAAGATGTTGGGTTGGAAATGGGCTAGGATAGATCCTACAAGTTGCCTCTTAGGCGTCCAAAAGCTACCATCATCGTCTAGTGTTTGGGCCATGGTATCCAACCATTGGGATTCAAGCCCCAAGGAAGCCCAAGCTAGGCTTGTTCTTCCAAATGTGTCCACCAACTAGGTCCTACAAAGACAATGAATACACCCTCCAAGGATCTGTACTCAAATGCATCATGATAAGTAAATAAAATCAATAAAATAGCCACCCAAGCATGTGCATAAAAAAAACCTCATCAAACTAAACGAGTGCTCAAAGACCCTATGCAATTTGCCAAGTTTAGGTATGGGAGGGTTGACAAAGCGACCTATTGGGTGAATCGTACCTCAAGTTTAGGAGTGTTTCCCAAGTGAACCCCTATCTAGCTCATGTGGACAAAGTGACATGGATGGCGGTAAGAATTTTGGGCATGGGATTCATGACATATAAGGGATCTTAGTTTCTCATTTACGAGTGACTTTGTAGAGGGAGTGTTGCACCTTTGTTTTCAATGCAACCTTTTTCCAAGCCCACGTATTACATTTTGTTGTTTTAAGATGTTTCCAGGTTGAAGCCAGGGTGGGGCTTCTACCTAAGCATGAAAAACAATGCCCACCTTGACTCCACCTTGGTCACATCATGCTTCTCCAAGTTGAAGACAATGTGTGGGGCTTCTACCTAAGCATGCAAAACATTGCCCACACATGCTCCACCTTGGTTGGCAATTTGTATTGGTTATTTTTCATGGGTCGCATCGGTTTCTTATGAAAGACATTTAATTGTTTTCAGGATCTCTGGGCGAGGATCGAGAAGGTTCATGATTGGATTTTATCTTTTTCTAGCTACAAGCCTGTGGGCCTTCAACCCTTTCTTCCCATGAAACGAGGGACAATCCCTTCTTCAGTCAGTACACCCTAAAATCCCAAAAGGTAAGGAGATGAGGGGATGATGTGTGGAAAGTGACAAGTATGGTTAGGAATGGTAAGTTGACTTGTCAAGAGGACCTCCCAGTAGAAAACCTATCCCTAAGGGTGACCACTTACTAGGATGTAAGGTCAACCACCAAGGTGAAACAAAGTAAAGAGCATAATTTCCAAGCATACGTTACATAATCAAAAGTAGTTTAAAATGCAACAAAATCAAATGCCTCGAATATTGAAATGACACTCACAATAATACTTGGATTGTACCTCATGGAGCAAGACCTAATGTCTTCCGGAAGAAATTTTATGTGGTGGTTATCCTCATGATGAACCTGAGATATGTGGTGGTGAAGCAGGCCTCTATCTGCCTAAGTGGACACTGTTGGTCAATATGTCTCTCTATTCTATGTCTGCAACTTGTGGGCTTCGAGACATCATCTCCTTAGTTATCCCTAGGAATTGGGGATAACATTTGGCTCCTGCTTGGGGACGTGTACTCACCGTAGAGTGCATGAGAACCGCAACATCTCTTGGTGGACCTGTGCCTACAATGAAACATAAAACTATAAAATCCAGGGTGGTTCTATCACCCTTTGTCCATATATATCAAATCTCAAAAACTAAAAAAAACAACTAATCTAGAAAATAAATTTTACCATTTTTTTATTTTATTTCTAAACTAAATATGTAATATGATAAAAGCAAGATGCAAGTAGAGCAAAATGAAAAATGAAATGCAACTAAACTACCATGAGAAATCAAGATGCAAATGCAAGGAAAGAAAGATGACCTACGTACTTACTTGGGGCCTGGGCCCTGAAAAAGTCAAGTGCTCTGAGTGTAGGGTCGGAGAAGAGACCCATCTACCGGTAATGGAATCTTTCTCCCATCCAAGGCCATCAAATATTACTTCTCTTTTTTGGACTTCTTCTTGACGATGTAAGGGCCAAGCTAAGAATTGTTATCCTTCTGATCGTATTTAGGGTTTCTCTTCCTCTTGTCCCACATGAATGCAAGACTTCCTTCGATGTAGTTAATGTAGGGTATCTCTTTGATGTAAGGATATGAAGGAGGTTTTGTATTAACTGCATCTTCAATGGCTTTCTCATGTTCTTTGTTCTGTTTATCTCGTTTCTTCAATATTTGGATGGACCCTGGCTCTTTCCCCTAGAACTTCGCAAGCTTATCCTTGTACTCATTTGTCTTTGGGAGTAGTGTATCTATGCAATCTTCCTACATAAAAGGCAGGTCCCAAGGATCATACTAATAAATATGACAAGGTACATCAAAATCACACTCACTCATGTAATCAAGAATGTTGGGGTCCATCACATGCTTTTTATCCCACTCTCGACTATATAAAATCTCAAAGGTGCCATCCGCCATGGGAATATGTGCATGGGTGAGATCCATGCTGAGAAAACCCCCAAGATCAATAAACCAAATTCTTGATAGAAGCATAACCCAAGCATCTGGAACATCAATCATGACTGCATTCATAACGAGGGTATTATGAGGGAAGTCAATCATGTAAACTTCAACATCTTCACAAAGTTTGTAAACCTTGAATTTCCTGGAATTGATACCACAAACATTTTCATAAGGTCGAGTCGTCTTCAAACCAAGTTGTTCCATTACTTTCAAGGACATTAGAGTTGCCGATGCTCCAGAGTCCAACATACAATTATTCAAACATATGCCATTCATTCCTAAAGAAAGATAAAATGAAGGGTTATTATCATTCTGTTGATCAAGATACATGGTGTTCAGGATTATTGGAGGGTCCTCCTTCTCAACTGGTACTTACAATAACTTCAAGAATTCTCTTCTTATGGATGGGATCTTTCACATTTCCATCATCGAGACTATCATATTCAACTTCAAAAACATATCCAACACGTCCATATTCAACTAAATTTCCTCTTTTGTCGAAGTTGGTTTTGGAAGCAACTCACAAACTGGAGGTGGAAGTGGTGGGAATACCTTTTCTATAGATGGAAGAGGAGCTTTTACTTCTGGCTATGGCAGAGTGGGAGGTTGTTATGGAGGAAATGAGGCTTTATTTCTTCTAGTGTATGTCAAAAATTCCCTCTTCCTCAATTCCTTTCTCTAATCATCTGTTAACTCGTTTAAGACCCAAAGTCGTCCCTCTCTTGCTCCTTTTCTTCTAGCTTCATCAATATGTTTGTTGGGTTGTTATATTCTTTGCAATTAAAATCTAATCAAGGTGAATTGACTGACGGTCGAAGGTCGAGGTGGATCAACAGTAGGGAAAAGTCAAGGTGGATCAACAACAAGTCGAAGGTCAAGGGAGTCGATCGGGTAAAGTCGAAGTCAAAGATATTGAGGATAAGTCAACCGACAAGAGGTTGAAATGTGGGCGTGAGATGATCGACTAGAGACCGAATGAAGGTCGACTGGTAAACCCGACTTGGAGTCCACTGTTGACGATTAAAATCACAACAAAGTTTTTGCCCGCAAAGTATTGCTAAGACCTATTATTATAAGCTAACAAGACAAATCATACTAGTAGGTGGGACCCCCTTGCAGATTGGAGATCAAATCTGGTTCTTATTTCATGGTTATGCTGTTGTTTGACACTACGTACATGGTTGGTGAAATCTTGGTTTTATTGAATTATGGATAAGGCATGTTATCTGTTTTTTCTGCTGCTCTAGGCTCACATTTTATGTTACAAAGACCTATGTTATCTATTGTTATCATTGCTATCTGTTCTTGGATCCATTACTGGGACACCTGCGCAAGAGACATGTTCGTAACAATATATAAGAGCAGTGGGAAGGAAATAAAAGCAATGTAACAAAATGCAAAAGGAAGGAACTAGACTATGCTAATATACTACTCTACATGCATTGAAGTTGAAATGATCGTTGATAATCCTAGGTAGAAATTTAATAGCTATGTGATTTATTGAGTTATACAAAGACATGGTTAATATGCATTATCGTATAGTTGGAAATGGTAAGATATGATGTGGGTGGCGCGTTTGATAAGTGATATATGCTAATTCTAATGCATGGTTTAATTGAATGGTTAATGGATTAATGGGATGGCGTGTACTGAGGAATTGAATGACTGGAGGGTGGAGGCGACGTGCATTTACTGCACGTCACCCTTACTCCTTCCACTAGCCGCCACCCTAGTCGGGTTATTGTTCAACTATGTTTTGTTGTGGTTAGGCTTCGACTTTCAAGCAGAGGAAGAACCGCTTGGCCAAGCTCGCGTTTTTAAGGTGCTTTTGGTTACAGGTATGTCTTTTCGCCATCCATGAATCTACTCTGGTTATGAAATAGATATTGGCTCGGGGTGTATGGGTCAGTGCCTTCCTTAAGTTGGCAAATGCGTAAATTTGTGATATTTTTTTGGAATGAATCATTGGTGGTTTTCATTGCGATAATGTTTGAAGTCACAGTGTTATTGGTCATTTTGAGTGTTAGCAGCCATGGAGGCCCTCTGTCATCCTTGTTGGTTTTAGTTGGAGGGTTTCATTTGATCTAGAGTGGCTGGTTGTCTACATGCATTTGTATCACCATACCCAGTCTTTGGATGTTATGGGGTTTACTGGTTTTGAACGCCTTTTGTCGCCGCGCATTGTTTCACTTGGGTATGGGTTTATTCATGCTACTGATGGTTGCGTAGTGGGTGGTATTGTTTTTTCTCGGCTCTGTTTCATTTCAGCGTTGTTAGTTGGTTGGATGGGAGAGCCATGAGGGTTATACCCTGTGTGTGCTAAGTATTGTTACAACGCAAAAATGGAGCCTTGCTCCTCTGTTCATAGTCTCTCTTATCACAGGAATTGTCACCCTGTCCGTGAAGTCAATTTTGGTATACCCTCTATGCGTACCATTGGTCTCAGAGGTTCTCACCGATGAGAGGAGTTGACTCTAGCCTCCCTGTGTTGGTCCATAGAGAAAACCCTTGATTTCTCAAGCCCGAGTGTTGATAGAGGGGATCGTTATGGCATGTCAGGTATACTATTGGTTGTTATGAATTGGTGGTGTATAGGCGACAAAGTTTGATTACTGGCTCACCCCGTTGATTATGTTAACAATGGTGTTGGTTTTGGTATCTAGTCACTGCATTTGTTATTATAATCGAATGGATAAGCTCAACATGGTTAATTGGATGATTGGTTAAATCGAACACAGTCATTGTCTTTTACATTGTGATTATTGAATTGATAACCCAAAACTATTTTTAATTGATTAAGTCACATCATTGCTTCGTGCGTATGTGTGGCGTTCCTACAACATGATAAGTTGAGTCAATGATTACTGTGACTGGTGTTTTAAATTGCTGAATGAGACTATTGAAATCGTGGTAATCATGGCATGGCCATCCACTGTATATGTTATGGGTATTATTTGATTGCGCCTTCAGAGAGGGTCACAGGTTTTAAAACATTATGGTTTTGTTTATATCAGTTTGTGAGACGAGATCAAGTATATTGTGGTTGCCTCGTCGTATTGGATTGATAGCCTAGTATTGTGGATGTTCAGACTCAAAATAGTTAGTCATGTCAGTCACATAAATGATCTCAAGTTTTGATTGAGTGGTCTGTGTACCCCACAGTGTCGTATGAATGGTAGTGGTGATTGTTGTCTGTGTGTTTAATGGATAGTCAAGATGTTTGCAATTAAAATATGGATCATTGTGTTTGACTGTCTACTATGTATGTTTAATGAACATCATACATCTTAACAAAGATAGGCATGGGTGAAGTGGTAGTATGGTCTCATTCCAATTTGATTGTTAGATGGATTTGAGAGATAAAATCGGGCATGCTTTTATGTCTGTGTTGATGGAAGGTGGTTGATTTTGATGCTGAACAGAGTGGAAATAAGTGACTGTTTATTCATTTGGGAATTGTTTTAAGATATTAAATGGATAAATAAGAAGAAACAGAGCTCCTCTACAGGTTGTTGTGGAATGCATACTGTCTTGTTTTGATGAAATTGTGTTAAATATTTGATTACAAATAGTGAGTAGGTTAATGTACATAATTGATTGAATATTTTACACAGTACTTGATCATTTGATCACAATGATTATTTGGTTGGTGTTATTTCCTTTTACAGAATGGTTTAAGGGATTAATTAATTAATTTGATGAACAATATTCGCTCTCTTTCCCTACCATTATTCCGCTTTTCGCTAATTACAACCCCATCGCCTTCCCGCATTCCTTTTTCACTTCCCGTTCTAAAATTTAATTATAGTCAAGAAGAATTCTGTAATGAAGCAGTTTGAAGTCACAGTTTCTTAGTTGGATCACAATGATATTTTCTTTGGTTTGCATTACAGTTGATTGTGTATTGTCTTTGAGCAGTAACCATGTTTCTTTTCCCCCTCATTATATCATGTTTCGCTCAATACAAACCCCTCGCATATCCTAGGACCTTTTGTTCACCCCCTCCTCATTGACAACAATCGAACATTTTTTATGGATTGGATTGCATGAGTCTGATATGTTGTTGAGCTAAAGTCTATTTCATATTTTTAAGGATTTGTCATGTATGGCTGTAAAGGAATATTTGCTAATCAATCATGCATGCAGGAATGAGCTTCTTCAGCCAAGGTAGCCATGGCAGAGGCAACCGAGGGAGAGGTAATGGGAACAGAGGCCCAAGAAGGCCAAGATTCTCCATAGACTTTGACGCTGACTCACAAGAGTTAGGGCAGTTGTTTCAGGCCATATTTTTCAATTGTATTGGGCAAGGAGTGGTCCAACCTGGGCCTAAAAGGCCTCCCTTCCAAGCTCCACTAGCCCCTAGTATTCCCGTTCTGCCTCATGTCTCACTGCAACCGTAGGTTCCCGAAAATGATGGATGGAAAGAGATTGTCCACTTGACAGTCTCCCAACATCATGGCTGGCCCAATTTGTCCTTACTTGCTCCCCCTCCTATTAACCAGATTGTCCAAGTTGCACCTGTCCACTCTCCATTTCAGTCCTCTCATGCTAGAAAAAGGTTGAAAACCGAGGCCCACCATGCCCTTGACAAAGGAAAAGCCACTGCTGCCCCTTCCTCACCCTCCAATGGCTCTGATAAATCTGTGTCTTCCCGGATGCATTTGAGGGATGATAGTTGTCACGTGATCAACGAGATTAGGCCTAAAGGCTCAGTGCAACCAAAGGAAAATTCAGGGAAATCAAAGGGTGACAACAACAATCAAGGAAAGATTGCATATCAGAGTGGAAAATATGGTTTTTGGGTTTTATTTTCTTTATTGTTGATGGCAGTTGACTTCAGAAGTTTTGGACAACATGTTTTCTTTGGATATATGAGTAATACATTTTTTGAAAATAATTTCAAATATCAATGAGATAATTTCTCAAATGTGAATGTGATGATGGGAGTCACAAGAAGGGGTGTTTTGCTTAATTAACTAGTTATGTTATGCTTGTTAAGAGCTAAAGGGAGTCACAAGGGGTCCCACCTACTAGTTATTATTTATTTAAAACCCTTATTATAATTTATTACTTCCCCCCCTCTTAACTAAAAAGTTGGTTGAGTTTTTAATTAACTTAACTAATGAGGTAGTTCAACTACTTCAACCAATTATAATTTGCTTAAAGGCAAAAGGAAGGGGAGGAACAAGAGGAGGATAGAAGGAGAAGCAATCTAATGTTTGCTCTTTGAGTTTATGTTGAGATAGTTAAGTTTTCATTCATTCCTTAATTTATCACAAGCCTAATTCTTTTTTATGATAGCAGGGTCTTATTGTAGACAACAAGATTGAGGGTTGAATTACATCATTCAGACACTTGTTTTTAAGAGATGTTGATCTATCTTTGATAGTCTGTGTAGACTTGTCTGTTTGTGAATTAGTTTTCATGACTGACAAAGGATATTGTGCAGATTTGAGTGGGCAACAACTTGTGTCAAGCTGATCCAGCTTTTAGAGTTCAATTTTTTATTTTCTGTCAGAGGTCCTTTTGTATGTTCCATTGGGGATGTCTAAGTTTGACTTTGGTCCGAAATTTCTGCATGAAATTTTGTAAAAAGAATGACTCTTTGGTGAATTGGAATGAAATAAAGGATTGCTTTATGTCTCATCTGTCTTGATTACCATCTTGGTGTCTTTACTTCTGTCTCTACATTTATTTCCACAACTATTATATTCAGAAAATCACATTAAAATGAATTTTACAGCAAGCTTTTATTTGTAAAAAAGACTAGCCTAAGCACTTGTAATCAATACTTGTGAGTTAGGATTTTATTTTTGATGGCTATAAACCTAGGGTGACATTCCCGTCTATTTTTATTTAGCCAAGCATAATCTGAAAATGCTTGAGTAAGATCATTTCATATCTTTTCCTCAACATTTATTTGGCGACCATACTGGGGAGATCTTCGATATCTCTCTCGTTAATTTTTATACTATATTTTCATCAATACATCTATTTTTTCTGAAATTGATTCTTTGACTATTTTATTTCTTAATGATTGTACCTGTTACAAGGCAGCCTAATATTGAGCCCTTCTTCAAGATCAGACCAACATTGCTTTGAAAATGTTTAACACCATTTTAGACACTGCCAATACCTGTGTTGAGCTTAATCATTCATGGGCAACAATTGAACAAGATATTAGTGCTCAAGAACGATTGGAAGCTAGACGTAGACAACCTATAAATCAACAATAACCTTCTTGTTTCTCCATTTTTGGCCTTTCTTTCATGGCCTTGAATTCTCGTGTTTCTAGAAGAAGAAGAGGCTTATCACTTTAAATTAATCCTATTGCTGAAATAGGAAGAAGGAACGTTGTGTTATCTACCCAACAAAGTGCTCTAAGGAGAACCTTGTTTGATTCTTCAAGTTTGTCTTTTTACCCTTCAACTATCATCCAGAAGATGACATGTAGTGGCGACTCTGGTGGCACTGGAGGTGCTCCCTCCTCTCAGTCTTCATCTTCGTCAGTGATTGGTAGCTTATATAGCCACCATATCCCTGTCCAATCTACCACAAATCCTACCAAAGTCATAAAAAAGTATGGCCTTTTTCAGTTTGAAGAAGACGCTACAACCACACTGTGGCATGTGTCCTCTCCTCTCAACTTAGCACCTGCGACTCGTCCACTTCCTGAATTCAAAGAACATCTTCCTAGGTTTTCGGGGAACAACACTGTCACTACAAATGAGCACTTAGTGGCGTTCTCTAATTCTTGTCACAACATAGGGGCCAATGACAACGATACTTGCATGCAATTATTCGCCAATTCCTTGGAAGGGAAGGCCGCGACCGATTTCTTTGACCTTCCTCCTAAAATTCTATCTACTTTGGGAGGAGTTAATCTATTGGTTTAGATCCACTTATGGTCAATCTAAAAATCCAGTCGAAAAGTTACGGGAATATAATAACGTCACCTATAAGGATGGTGAAACCATCAAGTCTTTCAACTTGCGTTTCACTAAGTTATACAATCAAATCCCTAAACTCATTCGTCCTCAGAACCAAGCCTCTTTCATGCATTACTACAATGCATTACCTTCCCCCTATCGTCATATGCTTGAGAAAAAAGCCATTGATAATCTCGGTTCTGCTTTGCATACTTGTTTAGAGTATGAAGAACAACTTGAAAGAACATGTCTTCCTCAGGGAGAATCAGTTAAACAGACAGACACTTCCGCCCTCTTACAACTAGTACAAGACATGAATAATCGTATGATAGTGTTCGAGCGAAAATGAACTGTCTCCCCTCTCACCCCTGGAGCTTCATCCTCTTCTGCAACCCCCTTTAGAAGTCCAATTGAGAATAATTTTCAGCCTAATGCTATCTTGCCTCGAAGTTGGTGTAACTTATACGAAGAAAACCACGAGGAAGCTACATGTGAGGTAAGGAAGAGTGCCAGAGATAAGATATTTGGTAAAAGACCAGAAGCTACTATTGTTGTCCTAGATTTTGTAGAGCCAGAAGATATCATGATCATCAATACTAGGAACAAAGCCTATACTCCCAAGGGAAAATTTGATCCTCCCCGCAATTCTTCTAGACCGAGATCATCCTCACTCGCTGCTATTGTTCAGGTTCCTAAGGTTCCTAACAGTCAAGGAATAAACTCTCCTCTCCCCTCTTCCAAGTACAATATCTTGAATCAGTTGGCCAACATCAAAGCATATGCAACCCTTTTGGACATGGTTGCCATCCCTGAGCAACAGAGGCATCTGAAACAATTCATGGAAGGAAAAGCTTTCATGTAGCCAATATTTCTGAAGAAGTACACGAAGAGGAATCATCTATAAATAAAGTAGGTGTACATAACTTTAGATACCCTGTAAAAAAATCCCCCTTTTTATATTTCTGTAAAGATTATGGATAAGATCGCCCATTGTTGCCTCATTGATGGCGGTTCGGGCCCAAGTGTGATGTCGAAGATTATTATGGAAGAGCTAGGCTTGTCTTGTACAAATGAAAACGCCAGCAGCATGCTCTCCTGTAATAGTCTACAACAAACGACCATAGGTGAGATTAAAGATGTAACCTTACTTTTATGCGCACACCCTGAAATAAGGACAACCCTTAGTATTTAGGTAATCGATATGCCAATAAGCAATTACTCAATTATCTTGGGAAGAGACTGGCAAGCCTTAACAGGTGGATACCTCTCACTCGACAAGACACATTTCTCCATTCCTCATAATGGTAAGAATATTATAGTTCTTAGAGAGGGAATGATTTCACCCTACATAGAGAGTGTTCCACAATCTAATGTAAGCTATATCGAAGAAGACCTAGGAGTGTATTCGATCTTTGTTGAGGAGGGTAATATTCCTTTGAAACAAGTCGATTAAGATGATTATATGTGGCACATGCACTTTGATGGTTCATGCTCCAATGAAGGTAATGTGGCTGGCATTATCTTGGTTTCCCCTGTAGGGAAAATTCATAATTTGTCTTACAGGTTGGAGTTTGCTTGTACGAACAATGTCACTAAATTCAAAGCTCTATTATTAGGCATTGAAAACATCTATAATCTTGGTTGTGGTCACCTTTCAGTTTTTGGAGATTCCAAGCTTGTTGTGAACCTCGTACGTAAAATATACTCTCCTAGCGGCAAGTTGATGAAACAATACACTCAAACTGTTTGGGCGCTTATCTCAAACCTTTTATCTTTCAACATCACTCATGTTAAGAGGGAGTTTTAATTCAATGGCTGATTGGTTAGTTGTCTTTGTATCTTTTCCTAATCAACAACCTTTGCCTCACATGCCTGATTGTTCTTTTCAATCTCTATATCGTCCACATATCCCTGACGATGTAGAATCTGGGCAGGCCCTCCCTAACGATGAGAGCGGTTATGCTTTCATTCAATATGAACCTCCTAAGCCCAAGCAAATTATATCCATAGAATATGACAAGATTCCTAAGGGTTTGACTCCTCTTGAGATTTCATTTTCATTGAGTGATGTCGGCAATAAACAGAAAAAGAGAGAAGGGGAGTCAAGAAGGAAAGTGGGTGAAACCCTCTCCTTGGATATTGGGGCACTCGAATGTCCAAAGAATGTTAAAATTAGTGTCCAATGTTCCGATAAAAAATAAATGAAGTTGGCCAAGATACTTGGTAGATTTGAAGATGATTTTTCTTGGTCTTATGAGGATCTTCGTGGTTTTGATCCTGGTTTTACACATCTGCTATCCCCATCAAGGAAGGCATGAAATCAACTAGGCAAAAACAAAGACCTATTAACTCTTCATTTAAAGCAACTTTTCAAAGAGAGTTGGAAAATTTCTTAAGGGCTAGAATTGTTTTTCTAGTCCACCCTGCATGGGTTTCCAATTGGGTACCTGTTTCAAAGACCACTGATCATATTAGAACCTGCATTAATTTTCACACTTTCAGTCAAGCTATTATGAGAAATCCCTTTCCTCCTCTCAATATGGAAATGTTTCTGCAACAGTTTGTAAGGTCACAGATGAGGCTCTTATTTGACAGTTTTTTGGGTTATAGTAAAATCAAGGGAAAAGGGGCAGATGTTCGTAAAACCACTCTTATCACTAATTGAGGTACCATGACTTATAAATGTCTGTTTTTTGGCTTACCTAATGCAAGTATCGCTTTTAAAAGACCTATACACACAACTCTTGATGAATTGACCAGTATCCATATCTACCTTGATGATCTGATCATATACGTTAAGGGGTTGATAATTACCTCAGAGTTCCAAGTGTTATTTCTGTGTCCTTTCGAAATTGATTTTGTCCTGGATACTAACTCTTACATTCTAAAGGAATTACATGAGTGATTGTTTTCCTACAACACTAACGGTTCTCGCTTGAAACATTACGAGGGACCAACATGAAAGGTTCTAACGCTGTTTGGATTTTCTGTATACTAGTAGTCTAACTCTGCTTTTCAGTTTTTCGCCATTTTCTTTTCTACTTTACATTAGTTTGACTTTTGCTTTCTGTTTTAAAAATTTCCTACTGTGTTTGCATTTCTGTCATTTTATTGCTTTTGTTTTAAACTTGCAATTTTACATCTGTCATGTTTTTGTTTCCTACCATATTTTAGTTAATTTGGCCAAAATAAGGTGTTGGATCAGTTCTACCACAGTGACACTCCTGCAAAGCATTGTTAGTCAATAACAATCAAGATTACAAAGCTATTACGATGTTTCCCCTGAAAGCACCCTTGAATTTGTTATCTACATCCACTACCGTCTAAAAAAAAAATTAAAAATTTCGGGTTATCTCCCACTTTTGCTTTCCCTTTCTTCATCCACTTGAGAATTTAAGAGAACAAATTCCTCCTTGAAGTTAAGAGCCGATTCCGGTTGAACGATTATGCACACAGTGGTAAAACCCCTCATACTTAACACTTTTCATGAGTTATTCCTGAATTCCTGGTCATTTTTCCATTAAATCTACTCACTTCCCCCTGTTGCATAATCTTCCTCGTTAGATCTGCTTGACCTGCGAAATCATGAGTTCTGAGTTCTAATCTGTTGAAAGCAAATTTCCCCGTGGAGTTGCCAGTTTATTGATGATTAAAATCACAATGAGGTTTTTGCCCGCAAAGTATTGCTAAGACCTATTATTATAAGCTAACAAGACAAATAATACTAGTAGGTGGGACCCCCTTGTAGATTGGATATCAAATCTGGTTCTTATTTCATGGTTATGCTGTTGTTCGACACTGCTTACATGGTTGGTGAAATCTTGGTTTTATTGAATTATAGATAAGGCATGATATGTGTTTTTTCTACTGCTCTAGGCTCAAATTTTATGTTACAACGACCTATGTTATATATTGTTATCATTGCTATCTATTCTTGGATCCATTACTGGGACACCTGCAGAAGAGACATGTTTGTAATAATATATAAGAGATGTGGGAAAGAAATAAAAGCAATGTAACAAAATGCAAAAGGAAGGAACTAGACTATGCTAATATACTATTGTACATGCATTGAAGTTGAAATGATCGTTGATAATCCTAGCTAAAAAGTTAATAGCTATGCGATTTATTGAGTTATACAAAGACATGGTTAATATGCATTATCGTATAGTTGGAAATGGTAAGATATGATGTGGGTGGCGCATTTGACAAGTGATATATGCTAATTCCAATGCATGGTTTAATTGAATGGTTAATGGATTAATGGGCTGGCGTGTACTGAGGAATTGAATGACAGGAGGGTGGAGGCGACGTGCATTTACTGCACATCACCCTTACTCCTTCCATTGGCCGCCACCCTAGTCAGGCTATTGTTCAACTGAGTTTTGCTGTGATTAGGATTCGACTTTCAAGCAGAGGAAGAACCGCTTGGCCAAGCTTGCGTTTTTAAGGTGCTTTTGGTTATAGGTATGTCTTTTCTCCATCCATGAATCTACTCTGGTTATGAAATAGATATTGGCTCGGGATGTATGGGTCTGTGCTTTCCTTAAGTTGGCAACTGTGTAAATTTGTGATATTTTTTTGGAATGAATCGTTGGTGGTTTTCATTGCGATAATGTTTGAAGTCACAGTGTTATTGGTCATTCTAAGTGTTAGCAGCCATAGAGGCTCTTTGTCATCCTTGCTGGTTTTAGTTGGAGGGTTTCATTTAGTCTAGAGTGACTGGTTGTCTCCATGCATTTGTATCACCATACCCAGTCTTTCGCTGTTATGGGGTTAACTGGTTTTGAATGCCTTGTGTCGCCACACATTGTTTCACTTGGGTATGGGTTTATTGATGCTACCGATGGTTGTGCAGTGGGTGATATTGATTTTTCTCGGCTCTGTTTCATTTCAGCGTTGTTAGTTGGTTGGTTGAGAGAGCCACGAGGGTTATACCCTATGTATGCTAAGTATTGTTACAAGGCCAAAATGGAGCCTTTCTCCTTTGTTCATAGTCTCTCATATCACGGGAATTGTCACCCTGTTAGCGAAGTCAATTTTGGTATACCCTGTGTGCGCATTGTTGGTCTCAGAGGTTCTCACCGATGAGAGGAGTCGACTCTAGCCTCCCTGTGTTGGTCCACAGAGAAAACCCTTGATTTCTCAAGCCCGAGTGTTGATAGAGGGGACCGTTATGGCCCTTCGGGTATATTGTTGGTTGTTGTGGATTGGTGGTGTATTGTCGACAGAGTTTGATGACTGGCTCACCCCGTTGATTATGTTAACAATGGTGCTGGTTTTGGTATCTAGTCACTGCATTTGTTATTATAATCGAATGGATAAGCTCAACATGGTTAATTGGATGATTGGTTAAATCAAATACACAGTCGTTGTCTTTTACATTGTGATTATTCAATTGATAACCCAATACTATTTTTAATTGATTAAGTCACAACATTGCTTCGTGCGTATGTGTGGCGTTCCTACAACATGATAATATTAGTTAATGATTGTTGTGACTGGTGTTTTAAATTTTCGAATGGGACTATTGAAATCGTGGTAATCATGGCATGGCCATCCACTGTATATGTTATGGGTATTATTTGATTGCGCCTTCAGAGAGGGTCACATGTTTTAAAACAATATGGTTTTGTTTATATCAATTTGTGAGACGAGATCGGGCATATTGTGGTTGCCTCGTTGTATTGGATAGATAGACCAATATTGTGGATGTTCAGAGTCAAAATAGTTAGTCATGTCAGTCACATAAATGATCTCACGTTTTGATTGAGTGGTCTATGTACCCCACAATGTCGTATGAATGGTAGTGGTGATTGTTGTCTGTGTGTTTAATGGCAAGTCAATATGTTTGCAATTAAAATATGGATCGTTGTGTTTGACTGTCGATTATGTATGTTTAATGAACATCATACATCTTAACAAAGATAGGCACGGGTGCAGTGGCAGTATGGTCTCATTACAATTTGATTGTTAGATGGATTTGAGGGATAAAATCGGGCATGCTTTTATGTCTGTGTTGATGGAAGGTGGTTGATTTTGATGCTGAACAACGTGGAAATGAGTTACTATTTATTCATTTGGGAATTGTTTTAAGATTTTAAATGGATAACTGACAAGAAACAAAGCTCCTCTATAGGTTCTTGTGGAATGCATACTATCTTGTTTTGATGACACTGTGTTAAATATTTGATTACAAACAGTGAGCAAGTTAATGTACATAATCGATTGAATATTTTATACAATACTTTATCTTTTAATCACAATGATTATTTGGTTGGTGTTATTTCCTTTTATAGAATGGTTTTATGGATTACTTAATTAATTTGATGAACAATATCTGCTCTCTTTCCCTACCATTATTTCGCTTTTCGCTAATTACAATCCCATTGCCTTCCCGCATTCATTTTTCACTCCTTGTTCTTGAAGAATTTTGTATTGAAGCAGTTTGAAGTCGCAGTTTCTTGGTTGGATCACAGTGATATTTTCTTTGGTTTGCATTATAGTTGATTGTGTGTTGTCTTTGAGCAGTAACCGTGTTTCTTTTCCCCCTCATTATATCATGTTTCGCTCAATACAAACCCCTCGCATATCCCATGACCTTTTGTTCACCCCCTCCTCATTGACAACAATTAAACAATTTTTATGGATTGGATTACACGGGTTTGATATGTTGCTGAGCCAAAGTCTATTTCATATTTTTAAGGAGTTGTCATGTATGGTTGTAAAGGAATATTTTCTAATCAATCATGCATGTAGGAATGAGCTTCTTCAGCCAAGGTAGCCATGGAAAAGGAAATCGAGGGAGAGGTAATTGGAACAGAGGCCCAAGAAGGCCAAGATTCTCCATGCACTTTGACGCTGATTCACAAGAGTTAGGCCAGTTGTTTCAAGCTGGAGTTTTTAATTGGATTGGGCAAGGAGTGTTCCAACCTAGGCCTGAAAGGCCTCCCTTGCAAGCTCCACTAGCCCATGGTATTCTCATTCCCCCTCATGTCTCATTGCAACCCAAGGTTCTTGAAAACGACAGATGGCAAGAGATTGTCCACCCGACAGTCTCCCAACATCGTGGCTGGCCCAATTTGTCCTTACTTTCTCCCTCACCTATTAACCAGATTGTCCAAGCTTCACTTGTCCACTCTCCAGTTTAGTCCTCTCATGCTAGAAAAAGGTTGAAAATCGAGACACACCTTGCCCTTGACAAAGGAGAAGCCACTGCTGCCCCTTCCTCACCCTCCAATGGCTCTTATAAATCTGTGTCTTCTCGGATGCATTTGAGGGATGATTGTTCTCACATGATAAACGATATTAGGTCTAAAGGCTCAACGCAACCAAAGGCAAATTCAGGGAAATCAAAGGGTGAAAACAATAATCAAGGAAAGATTGCATCTCAGAGTGGAAAATATGGTTTTTGAGTTTTATTTTATTTATCGTTGATGACAGTTGACTTTAGAAGTTTTGGACAACATGTTTTCTTTGGATATATGAGTAATACATTTTTTGAAAATAATTTCAAATATCAATGAGATAATTTGTCAAATGTGAATGTGATGATGGGAGTCACAAGGAGGGGTGTTTTTCTTAATTAACTAGTTATGTGATGATTGTTAAGAGCTAAAGGGAGTCACAAGGGGTCCCACCTACTAGTTATTATTTATTTAAAACCCTTATTATAATTTAACTAAAAAGTTGGTTGAATTTTTAATTAACTTAACTAATGAGGTAGTTCAACTACTTCAACCAATTCCAATTTGCTTAAAGGCAAAAGGAAGGGGAGGAACAAGAGGAGGATGGAAGGAGAAGCATACTAAGGTTTTGATCTATCTTGGCTGAAATACATCATTCAGACACTTGTTTTTGAGAGGTGTTGATATATCTTTGATAGTGTGTGTACACTTGACTGTTTGTGAATTAGTTTTCATGACTAACAAAGGCTATTGTGCAGAGTCGAGTGGGAAGCAACCTGTGGCAAGATGATCCAACTTTTAGAGTTCAGTTTTCGATTTTCTGTCAGAGGTCCTTTTGTATGTTCCATCGGGGATATCTAAGTTTGATTTTGGTCCGAAATTTCTGTATGAAATTTTGTAAAAAGAATGACTCTTTGGTGAATTGAAATGAAATAAAGGATTGTTTTATGTCTCATCTTTCTTGATTACCATCTTAGTGTACACTTCTGTCTCTACATTTATTTCAACAACTATTATATTCAAAAAATCACATTAAAATGAATTTTCTAGCAAATTTTTATTTTGTAAAAAAGACTAGCCTAAGCACTTGTAATCAATACTTGTGAGTTAGGATTTTATTTTTGATGGCTATAAACCTAGGGTGACATTCCCGTCTATTTTTCTTTAGCCAAGCAGAATCTGAAAATGCTTGAGTAAGATCATTTCATATCTTTTCCTAAACATCCACTGTAATAGAATACTGGGATTTGTGGGATTTGTAGCCAATGATTTGGATGGATCTGTAACTATTTTTGAACGCCAATCTTTAGGGTTTTGCTTGTTGTAAAGTCTATGAAGAGGCATGTTGTAACACTCTAAAGGGTAATCGTAGAATGCACTTATGCAGGTTAATGCATGTGTAATTGTAGGTTGTTGGTCATGCATATGTAAGCCAGATTGGCTACAAGGTTGTTCTTGCACATGCAAGAGGGTATGATGTTGATTTTAGCTTAGGTGTGGACTGAGGTTAGACATGTAACATTTTATTATGGTTGAATAAGACAACAATAGAGAAGAACACTCAAAGGAATGCTGGTTTTCCCGGTTAAGGGTTTCCAAGATAAAATCTCGGTGTATTGTGTGATTGCTTGTGTCATTTGCATTCTTGATTAAATTCTTCTTCTCTTCTGCTAGGATTAGTGTGGAAGTGTCTTTCATTTCCTAACATGTGGTATCAAAGCTTATGTCTTCATTGACAAGTGAGTTATCAGAGCTGTTTTATGCTTTGGCGAGTATATTAGATCTTGATTTGCAAATCTTGAATCTAAGAACTAAACCTTAGGTACAATAAGAGTCGTAAGTCATAAATTGTGTTAAATATTGTGGTAAAGAATGGGGAGCAGTTCCAGAATAGAGATAAAAAAAAATCAATGGCCATAATTTTGAGCTTTGGAAGCTTAAAATGGAAAATATTCTTTTAGATCGAGAACAATGGAAAAAATTTTGTTCATATACCTAGTTGACAGGCATGTTGACGGAAGAATGGGAGAAACTCGAAAGAAGAGCAAGAAGTACGATTCGACTTTGTCTTGCAGATTCGGTGTTGTTGAATGTCTCTGGGGAAGATTCAAACAAGAAACTATGGGACAAGCTCGAAAGATTATACCGGTCAAAATATCTGGTAAATAAGTTGTTTCTCATAAAGACATTGTATCTTCTGAGGATGAGTGATGGCAGTTCGTTGACTAAGCATTTAAATGCGTTGAATACCGTGTTAATCCAGTTATCATATGTGGATATTAATATCACTGATCAGGAGAAGTGTATTGGCTTATTATGTTCTTTTCTAGACTCTTGGGATAGCTTAGACGTGGCTATTGGGAGCAATACAACCACACTAGTGCTAGAGGACGTGGTTGCTTCTCTAGTATCGGAAGAAATGAGAAGGAAGAACTTTGAAGGATCGACCAAAGATGCTCTAGTAGTAAGAGGTCGACCGGTAGACAGAGATAAAGGTAGATTCTCTAGTAGAATGTTGAAGGTTAAGGGTACATCTAAATCCACGGTTCAATTGACGCGAAGATGCTGGAAATGCGGTAAAGCTGGGCATTATAAAAAGGACTGTAAGTCGAAGGAACCAAAAGTTAGTGATGGATCCGAGGAGAAGCAGTCGGCTGAGAGAAAGATGACCTTGAACAAGGGAGGTGATGTGTACCTGGCATCTGTAATGTCCCCCACCTCTTAGAGAGGTGATGTGGAGACTCAGTGGCCTGGGCACCCCTACTATGTCATAGTCTTACATTGAAGGGGGAAGTCAAGGAGGCTAAAGTTATATTTTTAAGTTGACTTAAGAAAGGAAAAGGGATTAAGGGTAAAAGATAACTCAACAGAACAATAGAAGATTAACCCTGGGAGTTAACCTAACTCAACAAAGAATTAGAAGGAAAAAAGTATGAGTAAGAGGCTAGGGCGCACCTATTAAGCATTCTGGTTTTGGATTAGCATTTGCTATTTCTCTTGAGCATTCAGTTTGGGGGTTTTGCTGTACAAACCCTTGTGAGCAACTCAGTGGTGAAATATCCACTCACCTTGTTCCACAGCTTGGTCTCGGGGATGAAAGAATCCTCCACACCATTCTAGTCTCAACCCATCTCCATCTAGCGCTTCAGAAGGTGGCATGCCGTACTATTCTTGTGTTTCCAGCAAGGGCACACCATCATCTAGAGGGAGGTTCGATCCAGCTTATCCTGAGGGCCTGGGGCCATTCCGACAGTTGGGTTTTGTTTGCAGGGGCAGGACCATCAGTTTGAGGGATTTTCTGGAGGGTTATCATCATTCTACATTTGTCTACAGATTTGGACGTCTTGGAGCCATAGGGGACGTCCCGTGATTCAGTAAAACTCAGATCTAGGGAGATCTGCTTGAGATCTGAGTCTGAAACTTCTCCCACGGGGTTATCATAGCCCGATATATATTCTTGGAGAGTTTCAGAGCATTTGGAGGCCTCCTTCATCAGGGCCGAACCAGCTAGGGTTTCAGTCATCCAGTGGGGCGCACCATTCAGTGGAAGAATTCAGATCTACAGGGTTTGAGAGTGGATTTGGGAATTTGGAGATCTGGGTTGTCCTTACAGTTGCTCGATCTATCATTTGGCATATTTCTTGGGATGAT
Organism: Picea engelmannii; assembly: GCA_009831015.1. Taxonomy (NCBI): domain Eukaryota; kingdom Viridiplantae; phylum Streptophyta; class Pinopsida; order Pinales; family Pinaceae; genus Picea; species Picea engelmannii. The sequence goes on along the minus strand of ML813589.1, from coordinate 12,935 downwards.
TGGACACTTTTGGTAGCAGGGCCAAATTATTGAGGGCTTCAACATTCTAGCAGGGCGTGGCACTTTCCAGCTTGGAGGTTGAGCATTAGTACGGCTTAGATCTACTTGATTCAGTCTTCATTGTATATCCAGCCTTTGGAGGCTTATTTTGTATTGTCGGGAGCATT
>ML813588.1:284953-302061 GCA_009831015.1 Picea engelmannii | reverse complement strand
TGAGAATAACAAGAGACAGGAAAAATCGCAAACTGACATTGTCTCAGGGTGAGTACACAAAGAAGGTGTTGGAGAGGTTTAGAATGTAGAATGCAAAACCAGTTAGTACACCTTTGGCTATCCATTTCAAATTAACTAAGGAAATGTGTCCCAAGACACAAGAGGAGATAAAATACATGTCCAGGGTCCCATATTCATCAGTCGTTGGCAGCTTGATGTATGCAATGGTTTGCACAAGACCAGATATTGCACATGCAGTGGGAGTTGTGAGCAGGTATATGAACAATCCAGGTAAAGAACATTGGGAGGTAGTAAAGTGGATTCTCAGGTATTTGAGAGGTACTACTACACATGCATTATGTTTTGGAGGTTCAGACACTTTTCTACAGGGATATGTTGATTCAGATATGGCAGGTGATAAAGACAGCATGAGGAGCACCACAGGTTATGTATTTACTATAGGTGGAACAACAACGAGTTGGATTTCAAAACTGCAAAAGGTTGTTGCACTTTCAACAACAGAGGCAGAGTATGTTGCTGTTACAGAGGCTAGTAAAGAGATGATTTGGTTACAAAGGTTTATGGAGGAACTGGGAAAGAAGCAGGAGAACAAGTTGTACTGTGACAGTCATAGTGCCATTCACCTTGCAAAGAACTCAACCTTCCATTCAAATACTAAGCATATACAATTGAGGTACCACTTCATACGATCCGCCTTGGAAGATAGACAATTGAAGATGGAAAAGATACACACTATCCAGAATCCTGCAAACATGTTAACAAAGGGAGTAACTAGGGAGAAACTGATTTCTTGCTCAGTTTCAGTTGGTCTTCAAGAATGAAGATAAAAATGATAAATTTTCTAGGTCCAAGATGGTTCAGAGTCCAACATATACAGCAACGGTGGAGTTGTTGAGATCAGTCTCCAAGTGGGATATTGTTGGTTGTGGAGCCTGATTATCTTCCTAATTCAGAGGTCCTTTCTTTCAGCCGTGTTTATACCCCATGAAGTATTTACACCCCAGAAGTATGTACACTCTTCCACACGGGTGAGTGCAGAGGGGGGGTACCCCCTCTGCGGGGTCCGGGGGGCCTATCCCCCCGGCCGAGGGGTCTGGGGGCAAGCGGGCCCCCAGCAGGGGTTCGGGGGCGAAGCCCCCGAAGTAAAAATTTCCTTGTAAAAGTATATTGTAATTTCATTGTAAATCTGGACCGTTCATTATAAGGTCGCAGATCTAACGGTAGAGATTATGTTAGGGTTTTTTTCCCTAGAAGGCAACCCTCTTTTATGAGGGAAATGTATTGAGGCTATGGATGATGGNGAATATTGTATTCTGAGAGAGGAGACTGTGAGAGAAAGAAGAGGAAGTTACAACGGGTTTTGCTGTAGGTTGTATCCCTTCATTTGCTGGATAATAATAAAGGAAGGACCTGGCAATTTCTCTGGTGGACGTAGCCCACACTGGGTGAACCACATAAATCTGTCTCTCTTGTATTGTGTGTCTTTTGTGTTTTGTTTCTGCATTTGTTTTATTTTATTGCTCCACGGTCCTGTTTTTCTAACACAATAAACACATAAAATCAAAACACATTTTAAGTTACCAGGGTTCTTCAAGATACAACCTGAGAAGGACTCATGGAGTGATAACAGAGACTTCATACATTTTGTTCTGCCAGTTCTCCAGTGCTTCTTCTAAGTCTGATGAACATGCATTGTCACTTCGCCGGCTTAAATTCCCATCTGTTGTAGGATTAATGTAATCCTGTTGTCTTACTGTCAATTTTTATATATTCTCCAACTCATATGCACGGTCTTCTTCTTTGATGGGCTCTGTGTATCCGTGACCTTCATCAGGATCCAAAGGTGTGATGATCCTAAGTACATCACCTTCAAATGTCATTATTATTTTCTTAAAGTCAACAACAATAGAATTATTGAAAGCCCAATCAATTCCTAACAGCACGGGATAAGGATAGATATCATCGACTATCTCAATCACCTCGAAGTCCATAAATGTTATGACCCCATTGATGTCCACAGGGACATGTTCCAGTCTTGCGAAGCGGCTCACAGCCTGCTAATTGGCCATCCTAAGCCTAATGGGGGAATAGATAAACTTAGGTTTTCCCATCAGTGCCAAGGTCTTCTTCGTCATGACATTGACCTCCGACCCTAAGTCGAGGACCACATAATCTATATCATAATATCCGATCTGAGCATTCAAATGTATCTCCTTATTTTTCCTTCTCTTTTTGGATACTTTATGTAATGCTCTACTCAGTAAGGGATCTACCTTTCCTAGCTCATACTGTTTGATAAAGTTTTGTAGCTCTTGTATAGTTCTCTCATCCTTTATCAAATTAATGCAAGTGCATAAGAATTCCATGAGCTTACTTCTTTTCCTTCTCTGGGCGAAGCAGACTAATCAAATGCCAGAGGCATTCCACACTCTCTTACTTCTGGTTGAGCCTTTGATGAAGAAGCTCGATCTCTCCCAAATTCTTTTCTTCCTTCATCAAATGTTTGTTTCTCTTTCTTTGGATCAAACTCTTGTGCCTTCTCTGTATCTTTTCTAACTCCTGATTGTTCTATAGTCTTCCCTGGAGTCACCCTGTCTTCTCCTATAGCAACACCTCCTCTAGTGATAACAACGACTCTGGGATCTACTTTGCAAGGTTCTGTTGTGATTAGTTGTACTTGTTGGTTACTCTTCGTCTTTCCTAAAGTTTGGATAACAACACAGGGAAATATTCTATGACATGTTCAAATGAGTTGCAGTAACTGCAAGTGGTACAAGGGTTCTGACAATCCCTTGTCAAATGACCTGGCTGTGCACAATTATAACAAATGATCTGGCCTCAAGATCAACCCATACCTCCTCCTCATCCTCTTCTTATGAATCCACCACGAGGGTTGAAGTTTCCTCTTCCTGGAGAATTATACTGCGTCGTATTCCCTTCCTATTGTACTTCACCTTGAATTTTGTAGATATCACTTGATCTTTCATGCAAGAGGTCATAAGATCTATAGTGCTTCTCATCATGACCACAGATTTACAAAATGTGTAGTAGAGATTCGTAGGTGTCTGAACATACTTTTTCATGTAATAGCATTCTCTAGGGTGATTTCAATTTATACATACTACACACCAAGGTAGATTAACTTGCTTCAAAGGGCTCAGAGCTCCAGAAGCCAAGTATTCATGAAACATGGGACAATTCTCCTTATCGTGACCTTCTGACTTGCATCTGATACACTAGATATATTATCTCTTATATTTTCCCTTGTCTTTCTTCATATTTTTGACCTGCAAAGATAGGCTAGTTAACTGACTCAAAATTTGACTCATACCTGAGTTGGATTCTGCCATAGGGGTTGAATCTAGTTTCATGGCGATCTCCAATGCCTCAGCCTACAAAGCAATCTTTTGTTGCATCAGAGGGACTCTGATGTGTGGTAGGAGGGAGACAATGAACCATTCCTTGTTCTTCTCAGCTGGGATCTAAAAACTCAAATGACCTATAAGGGTCTTAAAACTCTGATCAAACTCCCAAACAGTTTCAGCTACTTTATGCTTGATTTATTTCAACTCTGTGATGCACTGTGATTCTAACTTGGGTTTCTTAAATTCAAGAATCAACGTAGTCTTAATCTCATTCAGCGGTTTCGGCTGTACAATGCCTTGGACAAATTTCATGTACCAACTCAGTGCACAGTCTCTTAGGGTAGTACTAAACTGATCTTGTTTAATAGCTTCATCGGTGACATTCTTAATACTCCATACAACTTCACATAGAAACCGGTGTTGATCAGGATCTTCAGATCCATCTCCTCTAAAGGTGGGTAACTTCATATCATCTGTCAGAGATCTTCCTTAGGTGCTTGACTGAGTGTGCATTGAACCACTTGTACCATTTCTCTGAGTGCTCTGATTACTTAGGTTACTCTATTTACTTAATTTTGTTAAAACAACAGGAGGCGTAATAGTACTTACTTCAACAATCTGCATAGTCCCTGAAGTTTCTGACTCTTCTAGGCGAGGTTCTTCAGTATTCCCTTCTTCTACCCTAGCAGACTCTGAATGTTCCTCGCTCAATAACTCTTCTTATTCTCCACTGTAGAACCCTTCTTCCTATGTTGGTTCGTGCTTCTTCTCAAACAAGTTCTGCAAAGGGACTTCTCTGAAGATTCTCCCACTACGCGTGTGTCCATCCTCTGTGTCGTTGTATCTATCTGAATTCTTGAACATTAGATTTTCAATCTGACCCACTACTGTATCTTCAAGATGTTCTTCTCATGCAATAGCATCTTGATCTTCAACTTCAAAAATTGTAAAAATTTTCCTCTCGACCCCTTAAAGAAATATCTCTCTGCTTGGCTATATGACTCTACTCTTTCAATAGAAAACTCTGTGATATACCCTCCAATGGTACTATCAAACCAGTGATCTACTGCTCTTGACATGACGTTATCAACTCTCTTGACCTTCTTGATCAACATCGACATCCAAACCACAAGCGGTTTAGATCAAACTTGGTATCTACTAATCTAACCAACCACTCGCATAGCTCCTTATGAATCCCTCCAAAGAAAATCTCATGTATATCAGTAAAGATATACCTTCCCAACCAGTATTATGTGCTAATATTAGGGTTCTTATTCTGAGCTTCAACAAAGTCCTTCTCTTGTTCTTCTATCCACTTTTGGATCTATGTCTTCGATGGAAACCACCTTGACATTCCCTCAAGAAGATCATGGTCCCGACAATGGGACCATTTGTTGTCATAGGGACAGACCCAAGATTCAGCTCTAATAGTGCACAAACAAGCCTTAACTACTGGCCCTTTCGGCAACACCTACAAAGAAGATGCAGTCTCACCCAAAGTAGCAATAGGGGGTTGCAGGACACATATGTCTACAACCAGAGGAAATGTAAAGTGGATCCAATACAACAACCTAGTTATTCTTACCAAGCATTAACCTACTTGCGTAGTTATGTCTCATATCTAACACAATAATGCATCTATAGAATATCAGAAGGTAAAATAACACAAAATCAATCACACTGAACAACGAGATATACGCGGTTCACCCTCTCCCTAGGGCTACATCCACAAAACTGTGTTTCTTGATATTATATAAAACATATAGTTCTATCTGTGCTCTTAACTTTCATATCTCTCTTTCTCTCCCCTCCCTGCGCACCCAGCTGCAGGGTCGATCTTCGCACCTAACTGAAGATATTACAACACAGACTTCTCTTACCTCACAATTCTTCTCTCTTAGCAATAACAACCATCACTCATCATACATCATCGAACCCATACCAGGTCCTCTTGACCTTTATTTATACATTACAATAGCTCTTGGACATCCTTAGGCTGAAACCTAGGTGTCAAAACCCTAAATACCAAAACCCTAGGTATCTAAAACCCTAGGTCAACATGACCTGTGATTTTAGGGCTTCGCCAGCCTGTCTTTCCTTCCTTCCCGTGAATTCCTCCAAAGCATCTATCAGTGGATTTTTTCGCTTGCTGAGTTGTCCACGATCCACCTTCCTTGTTGATATGTCTTCCTCGATCTCCTCATCCAGCAGCTTGCTTTCTCTTATTTTGCTCCGTATTTTCTACTTCTTTAACCACTTCGACTTGATCTCAGTCAACCTTCCTTTCGCGCAGTTCACGTTTCTCCTTTTCTTCCGTAATATTCGCTTTCTTCCATAACCAAGGGCCAACAATGAGGCAAAAATGAAGTATATTATCCATAATCTTTACACACATATAAAAAGGGGGATTTTTTATAGGGTATCTAAAGTTGTGTACACATACTTTATTTATAGATGAATCCTCTTCATCTACCTCTTTAGAGAGGTTGGCTACAACATAATCTTTTCCTTCCATGAATTGTTTCAGATGCCTCTGTTTCTCAGGGATGAAAACCATGTCCAGAAGGGTTGCATCTACTTTGATGTTGGCCAACTGATTTAAGATATTGTATTTGGAAGAGGGTAGAGGGAAAGTAATTCCTTGACTCTCAGGGACCTTAGGAACCTGAATAGTAGCAACGGGTGAGGATGAGCTCAGGCTAGAAGAATTGTGGGGAGGATCAAATTTTCCATTGGGAGCATAGGATTTGTTCCTAGTATTGATGATCATGACATCTTCTGGCTCTATGAAATCTAGGACAATGATAGTAGTTTCTAGTCTTTTACCAAATATCTTATCTCTCGCACTCTTCCTTACTTCACATGTGGCTTCCTCGTGGTGTTATTCGCAAAAGTTACACCAACTTCGAGGAAAGATAGCTTTAGGCTAAAATTTATTCTCAATTGGAATTCTAAAGGGGGGTGCAAAAGAAGATGGAGCTCCAGGGGTGAGAGGGGAGAGAGATCCCTTTCGCTCGAATGCTATCATACAATTATTCATGTCTTGTACGATCTGTAAGAGGGCGGACATGTATGTCTATTCAACTGATTCTCCCTGGGGAAGACTTGTTCTTTCAAGCTATTCTTCATACTCTAAACAAGTATGCATATCAGAACCGAGATTATCAATAGATTTTTCTTCAAGCCTATGACAGTAGGGGGAAGGTAATGCATGAAAGTGTCTTGGTTATGAGGTAGTATGAGTTCCAATATTTGATTGTATAACTTAGTGAAATGCAAGTTGAAGGACTTAATGGTCTCACCATCCTTGTAGATTATGTTATTGTATTCTCGTAACTTCTTGGCTAGGCTTTTAGATTGCCCATAAGTGGATTTGAACCAATAGATTAAATCCTCCCAAGTAGACAAAATCTTAGGAGGAAGGTCAAATAAATCATTCGCAACCTTTCCTTCCAAGGAGTTGATGAATAAGCGCATGCAAATATCATTGTCATTGGTTCTTATGTTATGACAAGCATTAGAAAATGCCACTAGGTGTTCGTTTGTAGTGACAATGTTATTTCCTGAAAACCTAGGAAGATGTTCTTTGAATTTAGGAAGTGGATGAGTAGCAGGTGCTAGGTTAAGAGGAGAGGACACATGCCATGGTGTGGTTGTGGTTTCTTCTTCAAACTAAAAAAGCTCATACTTTTTAATGACTTTGGTGGGTTTTGTGGTAGATTGGACAAATATATGGTGGATATATAATCTACCTATCACTGATGAAGATGAATACTGAGAAGATGAAGCACTTCCAGTGCCACCATAACCAGCACTTGATGCCATCTTGTGGATTATAGATGAGGGGAAGAAAGATGAAATGGATGAATCAGACAAGGTTCTCCTTAGAGCACTTTATCGGGCAGATAACACAATGTTCTTTCTTCCTATTTCAGCAATAGGATTAATTTCAGGTGATAAGCCTCCTCTTCTTATAGAAGCATGAGGTTCTAAGGACATGAAAGAAAGACCCAAAATAAGAAAGAAGAAGGTTATTGCTGATTTCTAGGCTATCTATGTCTAGCTTCCAATCATTCTTGAGCACTAATATCTCGTTCAATTGTTTCACATGAATGATTAAGCTCAACACGGGTATTGGTAGTGTCTAAAATGGTGTTAAATAGATTCAAAGCAATGCTAGTCTGATCTTGAAGACCGGGATCAATATTGGGCTGCCTTGTAACAGGTACAGTCATTAAGAAATAAAAAAGTCAAAGAATCAATATAAAAAAATAGATGTATCGATGAAAATCGAGTATAAAAATTAACCAGGGAGATATCGAAGATCTCCCCAGAATGGTCGCCAAATAAATGTTGAGGAAAATATATGAAATGATCTTACTCAAGCATTTTCATATTCTTCTTGGCTAAAGAAAAATAGTTGGGAATATCACCCTATGTTTATAGCCATCAAAATTAATATCCTAACTCACAAGTATTGATTACAAGTGCTTAGGATAGTCTTTATGTAAATAAAAGCTTGCTCGAAAATTCATTATTTATATGATTTTATGAATATAATAGTTGTTGAAATAAATGGAGAGATAGAAGCAAAGACACCAATATGATAATCAAGACAGATGGGACATAAATCAATCCTTTATTTCATTCCATTTCATCAAAGATTCACTCTCTTTACAAAATTTCGTGAAGAAATTTTGGACCAAAGTCAAACTTAGACATCCCCGATGGAACATACAAAAGGACCGCTGACAGAAAATAAAAAACTGAACTCTAAAAGTTGGATCAACTTTCCATAGATTGTTGCCTACTCGACTCTACACAATAGCCTTTGTCAGTCATGAAAACTATATCACAAACATACAAGTGTACAAAGACTATCAAAGATAGATCAACACCTCTGAAAAACAAGTGTCTGAATGATGTAATTCGACCCTGAATCTTGTTGTCTACAATAAGACCCTACTATCATAAAAAATAATTAGGCTTGTGATAAATTAAGGAATGAATGAAAACTAAACTATCCCAACATAAACTCAAAAAACAAACTTTAGTATGCTTCTCCTTCTATCCTCCACTTGTTCCTCCCTTTCCTTTAGCCTTTAAGAAAAATAGAATTGGTTGAAGTAGTTGAACGACCTCATTAGTTAAGTTAACTAAAACTCAACCAACTTTTTAGTTAGGGGGAAAAGTAATAAATCATAATAAGGGTTTTAAATAAATAATAACTAGTAGGTGGGACCCCTTGCGACTCCCTTTAGCTCTTAACAATCATAACATAACTAGTTAATTAAACAAAACACCCTTCCTTGTGACTCCCATCATCACATTCACATTTGACAATTTATTTCCTTGATATTTGAAATTATTTTCAAAAAAATATATTACTCATATATCAAAATAAAACATGTTGTCCAAAACTTTTGAAGTCAACTATCATCAATAATACATAAAATAAAAACTCAAAAAACATATTTCCCACTCTGAGATGCAATCTTTCCTTGATTGTTGTTGTCACCCTTCAATTTTTTTGAATTTGCCTTTGGCTGCATTGAGCCTTTAGGCCTAATTTCTCTAATCACATGAGAACAATTGTCTCTCAAATGTGTCTGGGAAGACACAGATTTATCAGAGCCATTGGAGGGTGAGGAAGGGGCAGTAGTGGATTTTCCTTTATCAGGGGCATGGTGGGCCTCGATTTTCAACCTTTTTCTAGCATGAGAGGACTAAACTGGTGAGTGGATAGGTGCAGCTTGGGAAATCTGGTTAATAGGCGGGGGAGCAGGTAAGGACAAATTGGGCCAGCCACGATGTTGGGAGATTGTTGGGTTGGAAATCTCTTGCCATTCGTCATTTTAGGAAACCTCGGGTTGCAATGAGAAATGAGGGGGCACGGGAATACTAGGGGCTTGTGGAGCTTGGAAGGGAGGCCTTTCAGGCCTAGGTTGGACCACTCCTTGCCCAATCCAATTGAAAAATCTGGCCTGAAATAACTGGCCTAACTGTTGTGAGTCAGCATCAAAGTGTATGGATAATCTTGGCCTTCTTGGGCCTCTGTTCCAATTACCTCTCCCTCGGTTACCTCTTCCATAGCTACCTCGATTGAAAAAGCTCATTCCTGCATGCATGATTGATTAGAAAATAGTCCTTTAAACAACCATACATGACAACTCCTTAAAAATATGAAATAGATTTTGGTTCAACAACATATCAAACTCATGCAATCCAATCCATACAAATTGTTTAACTGTTGTCGATGAGCTGGGGGTGAGAAAGGTTCTGGGATATGTGAGGGGTTTGTATTGAGCGAAAAATGATAAAATGAGAGGGGAAAGAAACATGGTTACTACTCAAAGACAAGAAACAATCAACTGTAATGCAAACCAAAGAAAATAAATCACTATGATCCAACCAAGAAACTGCGACTTCAAATTGCTTCAATACAGAATTCCTCTTGACTGTAATTAAATTTTAGAACATGGAGTGAAAAATGAAGGCGATGGGGTTGTAATTAGCAAAAAGATAAATAATGATGGGGAAAGAGAGTGGATACTATTCATAAAATTAATTAAGTAAACCATAAAACCATTCTGTAAAAGGAAATAACGCCAACCAAATAATCATTGTGATCAAATGAAATTACTATGTATACTTCAATTAATTATGTGCATTGACTTATTCAATGTTTGCAATCAAGTTTTCAACACACTGTCACCAAGCAAGACAACATGCATTCTACAAAAACCTGTAGAGAAGATATGTTCTTCTCTTTTATCCATTTAATATTTGAAAACAATTCCCAAATGAATAAACTATCACTTAATTCCACTCTGTTCATCATCAAAAATCAACCACCTTTCATCAACACAGATACAAAAAGCATGCCTGATTTTATCCCTCAATTCCATCTATAATTAAATTGTAACGAGACCAAACTGCCACAACACCCATGCCTCCCTCTGTCAAGATGTATGTTGGCTCGCCAATTTGACATATTTTACATAATCAATTGGTCTCTTTTTAACCATTTCACTCTATCCTCACACCTGTTTATTATGCCTATTGTTGTATTTTCCCACACTTCTAAAGTTGATATGTTTAGCAAGCTTAATGTTGTTAATTATTATAATTTCCCTTGTTTTTAATGATTTAGAAGTGGTTTAGACTAATCTTGTCAATGAAGGTTTGTGATAGTTATGTTCCCGCACCAGACCTCCATGTTTAGCATAAACACACATCGTTGGGGTCAAACTGAAGAAATGGGCTTTGTTAGAAATACCTCCAACATACTTTGGTGTTCATTATTTCACACCTAGGTCACACGTGTGGACCTCTAGCATGTGGTCAAAGGACAGGTCAAATTGTGCCAAATTAGCAGCAACAGACTTCCACCTCTATTCTCGATAAAACAAAGAAGAATCTAGATATTATGGAACATGGGTTTTTTGTAGAATGCATCCATTTAGCTGACACAAGCAGATTTTCAAAATCATGAACGATCAGGGAGATATCGGTGTTTTTTCCAATTTGGGTTTGTCCTGATTTACAGTTGCACCTACCTTCAATCTTCTAGATGAATGGGTGCGCCCAGCCAGCAAGGGATACTGAATCAATCTATTCTCAACATTTTTATGTCATGTAAAATCATTTGTAATCATGTCTTGGTTATCTTTACAAACCAAGATCAACTATAAAAAGGAAACCGAATATCTTGTAAGCTAATTATGCTTAGAACAGACTGATTTGAGGGAATTAGTTTTGATCCATCCCCTTGTTATTTTTTTGTATATATATACAACCATGGAGAAGATGGGAGATTGGTATTGATGTAGGATGGAATTAGTATTGGAGACCAATGCTTGAACATTTGTAATCCTTCATTTCATTCAATAAAAATCAGTTGTTGATATTCTACCTGTCTTTGAAGTGCTCATTTAGTCTGTAATCTTTTTCACAGCGTGTGTTAGGTTTGCAGGGCCCCCCATTCTCTACATACGTTGTGATACTTTCATTTTCTTTTAATTAGATATTTCTTCTATATATCTAATTCCTTAGAATACATTGCAACGTGTTTCCTTTCTTTCCATTCATTGCTTAATGATTCATTTCCTGCAGTTTGTTAGCATAAGATAGAATTGGCTTTCATTCCGCATTTCCTGTGCTTGCATCCCAAAGATTACGAGCCTTGAGTTGATGATTTAATGTCTGGAATTTATACATATATTTCCACCAACATTTTTGGTGTCATTGCCGAGGAGGTGCTACAAAGGGATTAAATCCTAGTTAGATAGGTTTCCTTTAAATTACACATCTTGGGGGAGGGGAAGCAGTAAGATGAGAGGTAAGAACCTACGTGGTCACTATTGGGAGTTTCCCCAAAGCCTTGGCTATTATTTTAATGCAAGTGTGTTGCCTTTAAATTACACAGCGTGGGCGAGGGGAAGCAATAAGATGGGAGGTAAGAACCTATGCAATAACTATTGGGAGTTTCCCTAAAGCCTTTATTGTTCCTTTCATGAAAGTGTGTTTCCTTTCATACAAGTGTGGTTTGTAATATTTTGTTTATCTCCTTGAAGTTTTAGTTTTTAGTTTGTAAGAATCCCATGTATTAGTCCATGTGCGAGACATAGATTAGCAGATTAGCCAGAAGAATGTAAAGATGTTCAAGCATTTGTTGAGCAAAGGAGGACATACCCCTGGAAGGATCTTTTCAAATCCTTTCTTACACTCTAGAGTTTCTACCAGGGATGATTTTTCCTTTCAAGAAGTAGCAGAGGAACCAGAGATCCATGAACATAGTCCACATGAGGAGGATCTAGAAGTTTCTTCCTGTAATGCTTGTGAGCAAATAGATGAAATCAAAGAATTATGGACTACATCATATGAAGAGAAAACACTAGAGCCAGAGATCGAGGAATTCTTGGCATGTTTGTCAGCAGATCCTTTGTGCATCGCAGAGTGTGAAGACCATCTCTTAGAAGATCCTCGTGATCTGTCAGCCAGAGAAAGCCAAGGAAATAGAGACTTCATTGAAGATTGGTTCCAAACCGTAATTAGGCTACATTACTCCTCCATCCTTCCAAATTTCTTGGCATCATCTCCACAAGAACAACTGGTTTCTCATGTCTGAATAGCCATCGAGGTATATGTTGGAAAATATTTAACAGACAACGAATGCTTGTCATTGATGGCAAGTACAACAATGAAGATGGCATGAGTACAGAAAGTATGTAATAGATGGCCATTATGAGAAGACACTGTAGAGAAGATACGATTAAGCTCATAAGAGATAGTGCAGAGGATTGTTGGAAAATCATCGATGGCTAGATCAAAGTAAGCGGAACAAAGTAATCTTGGGAGGAGAAGCAACATTTCTGATCGCTAGATCCCATTTACAATTCCCGATGACTGTCAAATCAAGTGTTGATCGAGACTGTTGATCCCATGCCATTTGGGGGTTTCGTGAATCGCGACTTGGAGAGGCAAGTAACATAACCACTGAAATCGCGATATGTGAAATTGCGATTTAATCGTAGCCGTCAGATCGAGGTTTGTTCTGGACCGTTGATCCAGCTCCATCTCGGAGCTTCGCGACTCACGACTTAGAGAGGCAAGTAACATAACCACTGGAATCACGAGATGCGAAATCACAATTTAATTGCATCCGTCAGATCAAGGTATGATCTGGACCGTTGATTCGACACCATTTCGGAGTATCGCGAATCGCGACTTGGAGAGGTAAGAAACATAACCATCAAAATCATGATATGCAAAATCATGATTTAATCATAGCCGTCAGATCAAGGTGTGGTCTGGACCATTGATCTAAGCTTCATTCCAGAGTCTCACCTATCACAACTTGGAGTGACAAGAACCTCTATCGAAGGAATCATGAGATGCGAATTCATGATGAGATCTGGACCGTAGATTCATCGAGATCGTGGACCGTTGATCTCAGCTCCATCTCAGGGTTTCGGGGATCGCGACTTGGAGAGTCGAGATGCCTCATCTCCAAATTCACGAAATGAAAAATCGTGAAAGCACTTTATGCATAAGCGCGTGGTCTCAGCCGATGGTCACACCATGGAAGAGATGAAAAGAAGAGTATGTGCAGACAAGCTTCTTTTCAGCGTTTTGGGGATCGCGACTTGGAGAGTGGAGATGCCTCATCTCTAGATTCAAAAAATGGGAAATCACAAAATCACTTTATGCATAAGCGCTTGGTCATAGTCATGGTCATATAAAGGAAGGAGCTAGCGCAGAAAAGCTCTATTTCAGAGTTTCAGAACTCGTGACATGGAGACTCACGATGTCTCATTGCAGAATCTCCGAATTACGAAAGTGCAAAATGGGTAAATAACACAAGAACCCATTAGAGTTAATCCAACGATGTAGGTGAATCTAAGCATAATCAGAGGGCTATTGTTGCACGTCACAGTGTAACTTCCATAAACCACTTATGGTTTCTGCCAGAGGACTCGAAGACACTTCGGGGTGATTGACAGAGGAGATGAAGAGTCTCTGGGAATGTTCAAGAGGGATGAAGATGCTCGTGGAGGTGATTGACAGCTGGATGAGCATTGAAGATTGTAACTGGAACAGAGAAGGTGAGCTCGACTGTCACAGAGAAGACGAAGAGTCTCAACTTCCAGAGAGGCTGAGGAATCTCAGCATAACATACAGTGATGTTGAATGAGTGGAAAAACGACCAGAGAAGTGAAGAGTCACGATGATGATCAGACAAAGCACTCGAGTTGTGGAGGATATCAACGTGGTGTGAGTATGCAGAGGTATTGCACACATTGCATGCACAAGGTGCACAAAAGCTATAAATACACAGTACAAAGAAGAGATGTGGCTACTGTTGTTGCTAGAATTGTTGTGGATGTTGTTGTTGAAGGTGATTCATGCATGAAGAAGGATCAGAGTGCAGCAACTGAAAATAACAGAAGAAGCACTGTGCAGTGAATGGACATGGAACACAGAGCATAAAAAGCAGAAGAACAGAATGGGCAGCAGATGCATGCTGGAAGACAATGAGGAAGTCTGAGTAGCCAAATCTTGCAAAACAGTGGTGAGACTGGTAAGTTGTTATTGAACACTATATCACTGTAATAGGTTTCAGTATTTCATATTCATAATCAAGGGTGGTTGGGAGGTTCTAGGGAGGATTGGTGTCCTCAGAGGTTCAAGCGGGGGCTTGAACACAGGGATTTGGTGCTTCCTGCTAGTTGGTGCTAGAGAAACCAGGGAGTTGGTGCTTCCTTCTAGTTGGAGCTAGAGAAACTAGGGAGTTGGTGCTTCCTTCTAGTCGGTGCTAGAGAAAAACAGAGAGTTGGTGCTCTCAGCAAGTTGCAGCTTGCAAAATAGATGTTGTAGCCTCACCATGAGTTGGTGCTCAAATGTATGATAATGTAAAGAATGTAAATAATACTTATCATATAAAGAATAAGAGGTTTTTACCCTGTATGGGTTTCCTTGGGAAATTTTTGTCTCTGTGTTTCTCATATATGTGACTAATGTTGAATGTGCCATTGTTCATTTCCCTGCATTATTGTGATCATCATTGAGTGCCTTATAAATATTTTAAAAGAAGCATAATTGTTTAAGCACGATGACAACTCATTTACCCCCCCTCTCAGTTGTTCAACAATTGGTATCAGAGCCAACCCCTTTTATCTAAGGTTAGATCCTAGAGCTTAAACATGTCAAGCCATGAAGGAAATTCAACCAATAAGGCCCCTCTATTCAATGGAGCAAAATTTTCTTTCTGGAAAGTTAGAATGAGAACCTACATAATGTCGTTAGGTGCATATGTCTGGGATGTGGTAGATACTGGTTATGTAAAGCTAGTTTTGCTAGCTAATAAGGATGAAAAACTAGAATTTAGCTTCAATGCTAAGGCTATGAATGCTATCTTGAGTGGGCTTGCAGAAGTAGAATTCGTAAAAGTTATGCACCTAGGAACTGCCAAAGAAATGTGGGGCAAACTCATTAGCAGCTATGAGGGTAATGAGAAAGTGAAGGATGCAAAGCTTCAAACCTACAGAACACAGTTTGAACAGCTGAAGATGAAGGAAGATGAAACTATTGGAAAATACTTTCTAAGAGTAGAAGAAATGGTAAATGAAATGAAGGCACTTGGTGAAACAATTGATGAACCTTCTTTAGTTCAGAAAATCTTAAGATCTCTCCCAGATAGGTTCAACCTGAAGGTCTCTGCTATAGAAGAACTTAATGATCTAAAAAACTTGGGGTTTGATCAACTGCTAGGAACATTGACTGCATATGAAATGAGAATAGTTAAAGATAAACCTACCTCTAGAGAAGCATCATTTAAAGCAGACAATAATGAGGATTCTAAGCCCGATGAAATTGAAGAAAAATTTGTGAAGAGACTGAAGAAGGGATCAAGCAAATACAAAGGTAAACTGCCTTTCAAATGTTTCAACTATGGTAGGATAGGTAATTTTGCAAATAAATATCTCCACAAAGGAAAGGATCAGACATGTGATGATGAGGAGAAGTACAAACACAAAAATTTCTTTAAAGAGAAAAAATTTAAGAAGAAAAGTCTGTGCGTAAACAATGATTATGATCCTTCAGATGATGAAGAAAATGACTCCTCTATTGAAGATAAAATAATCGAATTCATACTTATGGCCAAAGAGGATTATGATAATAAAAGCACAGGGAGTGATGAAGAAGAAGTTGTGGTTGACATGGAAGGAGAACTGATCAGTGCACTGGAAGAGATTGACAGACTAAGAATCAAGAACAGAAAGCAAAGACAATTGTTGATACAGTTCGAGAAAGACAGTAAAGAACCTGATGAATACCTTGTCCTACTAAAATTATAAGTGGAAGAGGCAAAGAAAATCGAAGAGATTCTGAAACAACAACTATCAGAAAAGAAGGAAATATGTGAAGCATTAGAACAAGAAGTAGTGAAAACGAGGAAAGAAATGGAGAAGTTTCAAGCCTTGTATAATCAGAATCTGTCAAGTATCAAAGCCTCAAAAGGATTGGCCACCATTCTGAATTAGCAAAGGAATCCAAAGATGAAAACTGGCTTGGGGTATGAAGAGGGATCAACCAGTGGTAAGCCAGGAAATGAAGAACCCATCAAGTTTGTCAAAAGTACAACCAATGACAATAACAATCCTGCATAAACAAAGGAAGACAATTAGTCGCCCAGGTCGAGTAAGGTAAAAGATGCCCGATCTGAATCTGTAGAACAAAGAAGTAATGTGCTCACTGTTGAACGACATCATCAGTCTAGAAGAAATCGATTTTCTCAAAGAAGACAACCATTTTCCATGTACAAAGAATTCTTCTATGGCTATTGTTTCTACTGTGCTAACTTTGGTCACAAGGCTGTAAATTTTTCCTTAAGACTTAGACATGAGCAATTAAGATTTCAAAGGAATAAATACTTGCCACAACAAAGAATGATGCATCCAAGTAACAAACCTTCACTGATTGCCAATTGCCAAATTAAGTCCACGGACCTGCAACTAAAGAGGTCAAGAAATAATCAACAGTCAATGAGTAGACAACGTTGCACCAATAAGTTTGTCCTGTTGAACAATGAGATTGAATGCTACATCTGTCATAACTATGGACACAAATCTATTGACTGTCGTTTAAGGGAATATGAACCAGATTCGAAATCTCCTGCTGAAAATGTCAAGTTTTGGAAGAAGAAGGAAAGTGACAAGT
>ML813588.1:238304-261758 GCA_009831015.1 Picea engelmannii | reverse complement strand
ATGAAATGAGGATAGTTACAGATAAAACCACCTCTAGAGAAGCATCATTTAAAGCAGATAAGAATGAGGATTGTGAGCCTAATGAAATTGAAGAAAAATTCGTGAGAAGATTAAAGAAAGGATCAGGAAAGTACCAAGGTAAGATTCCCTTCAAATGTTTCAACTGTGATAAGATAGGTCATTTTGCAAATAAATGTCCACACAAGAAACATGATCAAAACTCTGAAGATGAAGAGAAGCACAAATCAAGAAGATTTGATAAGAATAAGAGTTTATGTGTAAACAATGATGACTCCTCAAAAGACACCGATAGTGATTCGTCATGTGAAGATAAAGTAAATGACTTCTCGCTTATGGCCAAAGAGGATGGTGATAATAAAATCAAGGTCAGTGATGAGAATGATGAATAAACTGTGGTTGATATGGAAGGAGAACTGATCAGTGCACTGGAAGAGATTGATAGACTCAGAATTAAGAATAGAAAGAAAAAACAATTGTTGATACAGTTTGAGAAAGACAGTAAACAACCTGATGAAGACTTTTCCCTGCTGAAAGTGGAATTAGAAGAGGAAAGGAAAATCGAGGATATTCTAAAACATTAGCTATCAGAAAAGAGGGCAAGATCTGAAGCCCTGGAAGAAGAAGTAGTGAAAACTAGGAAAGAGATGGAGAAGTTTCAAGCCTTGTATCATCAAAATCTGTCAAGTATCAAAGCCTCAGAAGGATTAGCCACCATTCTGAGTCAGTAAAGGAATCCAAAGCTGAAAACTGGTTTGGGTTATGAGGAGGGATCAAGTAGTGGTCAACCAAGAAATAAAGAACCCATCAAGTTTGTCAAAGCTAATGTCCATGTCAAACCGACAACCAATGACAACAACAAACCTGCAGAAACAAAGGAAGACAATCAGCCGCCCAGGACAAGTAAAGGAAAAAGTGCCAGGACTGAATCTGTAGAACAAAGAAATAATTCACTCCCTACTCAAGGACATCATCAACATGAAATAAATCGATTTGCTCAAAGAAGACAACCATTTTCCAAGTACAAAGAGTTTTTCTATGGATATTGTTTCTACTGTTCTAACTTTGGTCACAAAGCTGTAAATTGTTCATTTAGACTTAGACATGAGCATTTAATTTTACCAAGGAATAAATATTTTCCACAACAAAGAATGATACAGCAAAGTAAAAAACCATCACAGATTGCAAATTGCCAAATTAAGTCTAGAGGCATGCAATTGAGGAGGTCAATAAATAATAAACAGTCAATGAGTAGACAACGCTGCAACAATAACTTTGACTTATTGAACAATGAGATTGAATGTTATAACTTTCACAAATTTGGCCACAAAGATACAAGCTGCAATCTGAAGGATTACAAAGCATATCCAAGGATAAAGTTCTTAGATAAAAAGGCCAGCACATGGAAAAGGAAAGATATTGAAAAATGTGATCTAGCACTTTCAATTCAAAAACAAAAGGCCCCTGGGAATATAGAAAGTGGATGTTGCAAGCACTTGACTGGAGACATGGATAAGCTTATGTGCATAAGTAAAAGAAAAACAGAGAATGTGATCCTTGGAAATGATGAACCAGGTAAAATCAAGGATAGAGGGATTGTGAGTTTGAGTAATGACAAAGGAGATGCCCAGTACATTCTGCTTGTGGATAGTCCGAAACACAATTCGCTCAGTTCAAGTCAAAAGTGTGACAGAGGCAGTGAAGAGGTGCTCACATCCAAAGAATGTAAGGTAAATGTAAACTCGGGACAAATGGTGAATAAAATTATAAGGGAAAACAATAATGTTGATGTTGAATCCTCCTCTGCAAGTAAAGAAGAAGATTCAGATACAATAAAAGAATGCTCAGTCAACATTTATCCCATGAAAGAAGTAGGAGAAGAACCATGTCATAAATAGGAAGCAGAAGTCTTGAAGGTTGAGAAGGTAGACACCCAAATCAAGTTCTTGAGCAGATCCATGACTCTGGACAAGGTCTTGGATAACCAGAGATCACCAAATGACAAATCCGATATTGGAATCAACAAGGTAGAAATCAATGCTCCTAAGAAACCTAATATAGGTCCTTCATTTGTGAGAAAGAAAAGAAGGCGTGAGAGTGGGTGTAGCAGTTTTCTCTTGTGATTGAACATGGACATAAAATCCCTGGATTGAATGCATCATGGAAGAAAAATGAAAATTTCAGTAATAGAGATCGATGAAATTCAATGGGGAGATCCAAGGGCTCTTTAAAAAGTACAAGCTACAATTGCACAGTGTTCAAGTAGGACAACAACATTCTGATGTACAATATGATGTACATGACATCCTGTAGAGACAACAAGAGGAAAGACCTTGTCAAGGAAAGTTAACATTTTAGGAACAAAGGGGGAAAATAGACAGAAGCAGAGAGATAACAGTGACAGGGGGAGTCATCCACTCATGAGAAGATTGATAAAGGAGTCCGAGTAAGAGAGGTGAGAAATTTTGAATTTTGCACAGAGGATACAGCGGAAGCTGAAGATGAACAGGTCCAAGAATCAGAAAGAGAAGACTCTGGTTTAGATACAAATATTTTGCAGGCCTCAAATGAAAGAGTCCATCCCGTCAGGGGGAGCTTGCATTGATTTAATATCTGATACCTCCTAAAATACTTCAACAACTCAGGGGGAGCATGTTCTCTTTGACATTGATGTCAAAGGGGGAGAAAAGAATCTGGGTGCCTTTATTGCCATCAATGCCAAAGGGGGAGATTGTTGGAAATGTTTAACAGGTAGCATATGCTTGTCATTGATGCCAAGTACAACAATGAAGATGGCATGAATACAGGAAGAATGTAACAGACGTGCACTAGAAGTATTTTGGGATGAAGCTGCAGAGAAACCTTGATAAGATCAGAAGAGATAGTGCAGAGGATGTTTGGTATGTTTTACAGGTAGCGTAAGCTTGTCATTGATAGAAAGTACAACAGTAATGATGGCTTGAGTACAACACCGATGATCAATAGGCAAATAGAAGATACGTTCAGGAAGATTGAATGATCGAAGGCAGCGGTGGCAAGTACAACAATGATGATGGCTTGAGTACAACAACGATGATCAACAGGCAAAGAGAAGATAATTCCAGGAAGATCGAATGATCGAAGGCAACACAACATTGACAAAATGATCGAAGGCCCGAGAAGCATTTCTGATCGTTGGATCCCATCCAAAATTCCCAACAGCATGAGGGCTGTCAGATCTAAATACAGACAAGGGGAGCACGCTGAAGAGGAGGATAGATCTCAGGTGTCAGATCTGAGTGCAGGGTCCGACCACCATTGGATCGAGGAAAACCTACACGATCTTTAAAAGTGCAAGGAGTAGAGGGCTCACAAATCTCGAAAGAAGGAGGACCGTCCATCTCAAGGGGTTATGTGGACCGTTGATCTGACTCCCTATCAGAGTTTAGGGGATCGAGAGTTGGAGATGACAAGTAATATCATCCACAGAAATCCTGATTTCGCGATATGCAAAATCACGACGTAATCTGAGCCGTTAAATCAAGATCACATCTGGACCGTCGATCCGACTCACGTCAACAAACCACATCATCTAGGAACACGTGGCACAACCAGGTAATGACAATTGTCATATTGATTCAACATGCCAAGCACATGTAAGTCATGAATCAGGGTGACATGTGGCAGTTATTTAACACATGTGACATCAACATACTTACACCATGTCGGAGTTTCGAGGATCGCGTGTTGGAAATGTCAAAGAAACAATGCAACAGGAATCCCGATTTCACGATATGCAAAATCGTGATTTAAATCGTATCCGTTGAATCAAGATCAAATATGGACCATTGATTCCAGTCCTTGTCGGAGTTTCGGGGATCGAGAGTTGGACATGTAAAAAATTATTGACATCAGGAATCTCGATATCGCGATATGTGTAATCGCAATGTAATCTGAGCCGTTAGATTAAGGTTGAATCTGGACTGTTGATTCCAGTCCTTGTCGGAGTTTCAGGGATCAAGAGTTGGACATGTCAAAGATTATTGACATCAGGAATCTCGATATTGCGATATGTAAAATCGCGATGTAATCTGAGCTGTCAGATTAAGGTTGAATCTGGACTGTTGATTCCAGCCCTTGTCGGAGTTTCGAGGATCGAGAGTTGGACATGTCAAAGATTATTGACATCAGGAATCCTAATATCGTGATATGTGAAATCGTGATGTAATCTGAACCATCAGATCAAGTGTTGATCGGAGGGCTACTAATGCACGACATAGTGAAACTACTAGAAACCATTGATGGTGTCTGCTAGAGAATTCGAAGAGACCCCTGTGTGATCGCCAGAGGAGATGAAGAGTCTCCAAGCTTCGTCGAAGTGAAGGAAGACTATTCTTAGAAGGGATTGACAGATGGATGAGTGTGGAATCCTGTAACTAAAATAGAGAAGGTGAGTTCGACTGTCACAGAGAAGACAAAGAGTCTCAAACTACCAGAGAGGCTAAGGAATCTTAGTATAACATACAGTGATGCTGGACACGCGGGGTGAACCACCAGAGAAGCTAAAGAGTCACGATGATGATCAGACAGAGCACTTGAGAGGTGGAGGATAATGGTATGGAGTCAACATGCAAAGGCATTGCAAAAATTTCATGCACAAGGTGCACAGAAGCTATAAATACATGGTACAGAGAAGAGATGGGGTTGTTGTTTCTCTTGGAGTTGTTGTGGTCACTGTGCAGAAGGATTGAAGTGTGAGCAAGGAGGCAGAGCACAGGAGCAGAAATACACAGTAGAGGAAGGTTGCATGGAAGGGACATGGTGCAGAGAGTATAAATGGTAGAAGAATAGACAACGCAAGTCATATGTCCAGGAAGGTAGTGAGGCAGACAGAGTAACAAAATGCAGCAGAACAGTGATGAGTCTGGTAAGCCATTGTTGAACGTCATATCACTGTAATAAGTTTCAGAAGCAAAGATTTATTTTCCAGGGTGGTTGGGAGGTGCTAGGGAGGACTGTTGTCCTCATAGGTTCAAGTGGGTTCTTGAACACAAGGAGTTGTATCTTCCATCTGGTTGCAGCCAGAGAAACCGGGGTGGAAGGGTGGTGCAAGGGAGAACTCTTGTTCTCTGTTATACAGGTTGGTGCCTGTATGATTGGAAGTTGGTGCTTCCATCCAGTTGGTGCTGGAAACACTCAGGGAGTTGGTGCTTCCTTCTAGTTGGTGCTAGAGAAACCAGGGAGTTGGTGCTTCTTTCTAGTTCGTGCTAGAGAAACCAGGGAGTTGGTGCTTCCTTCTAGTTGGTGCTAGAGAAACCAAGGAGTTGGTGCTTCCTTCTAGTGGGTGCTATAGAAAACAGAGAGTTGGTGCTCTCAGCAAGTAGCAACTTGCAAAATAGAGGTTGTAGCCTCATTATGAGTTGGTGCTCATATGTATGATAATGTAAAGAATTTAACTATTGCTTATCATATAAAGAAAAAAAGGTTTTTACCCTGTATGGGTTTCCTCGGGAAATATCTGTCTCTGTGTTTCTCATATATGTGTGACTGATGTTGAATGTGCCATTGTTTATTTCCCTGCGTTAATGTGATCATCATTCAGCGTTTCTGCAAAGAGTTTAAAATAAGCATAATTGTTTAAGCACGGTAACAATTGATTCACCCCCCCCTCTCAATTGTCCAACAAAAGTCTCATTCAAGACTTCTGCAAGAGAAACTTCATCGATATCCTTTTGGAAGATTTCTTCATTTCCACAATCATGGAACAAGGAACAATCAAAGGTTTCAAAAGGATTATAACTTATCAT
This sequence comes from Picea engelmannii, assembly GCA_009831015.1. Classification (NCBI taxonomy): domain Eukaryota; kingdom Viridiplantae; phylum Streptophyta; class Pinopsida; order Pinales; family Pinaceae; genus Picea; species Picea engelmannii. The sequence goes on along the minus strand of ML813588.1, from coordinate 255,954 downwards.
GTTATCTTCTTTGTGTGCAGGAGGAGAAGAGGTTTGGATGTCCTCATCAAGTGGAAGAGTAGATACTTCATCTTCATCATACCTCTCATCCGTATCTTTTTCATCGAGATCTTGTTCAAGTTTTTATTCATCTATTGTCTCATGATTGATCTGAAAACCTTCTCGGAAAAGAGTGTGTTTGAGCTCTTGGAAATAATCTTGCAAACTTTCATTAGCTGGCTGATATTTCCTGAGAAATTGTTCAATGTGCTTTGTAGAAGAAGAGATACTCTTTGGATCACATGAGTGTGCAAGACAATCTTTTTGACTTGATTCCAGTGAAGACACAAAAATTTTCATCAACACATTTTCATGTAGCACATTTAATGTCGAAGCATACTTCATATAATTCACGACATGGGTGACTACTAGAGATGGATCATCGTCGAATTTGGCACAACTTTCCCTCCACTCCGGGGAGAAATGATTTGGATATGTGGGAATATCATGAACATCAAAGGAGGGATAAACCTTATTTATTTCCAATGGTAAGTTCCATGAGACCATGGTTCCATTACTTAGGGTAATACCTCAATGGATTCGCCAGATGAGCTCAAGGCTCACCAAAGGATGGAAAAGGATAAGGGAAAAGTGGGTTCTGTGAAGGTGGAGTCGCCAAATGAGTTTCAAGATGAGATCATCAAGGAAAAGGGAAAGAGAATGTCCCTTAGGTGGAGTCACTAGGAAAGATAAGGGAAAGGATTTGGGATAGCTTACCAAAGTGTCGTAAGGGTACAAAGAAGATTCAAAATCTTCCTCGGTGACAATTCCAAAATGTTATAGCACAAGTTGTAGGTTGGGAAAATCCCAACCCAACTACAAATCAATTGCTACAACTTGGGAATCCTACACCCAATGTCACTTCGATGTAGGTCCCACACTTCAAGGGTGACTAGGTCACTCTAGGGAGGCGATCTCGGTGACCATAGGAGAGAAATGGAAGTGAAGCCCCTATAGGTCAAGTCTAACTGGTGTAAAAAGTGGGAAGATATGCCTTTTGAGTCAAGTGATTGTTGCCCCAAAGGTATAATACTTCTCCGGATGATTATACTTGCCCGAGACACAAGAAAATCCAACTTGCAATGATATATGTTAGTATGGATCAAAAAGTTAAGCTTGTTGTCTCTAATTTGCAGTAGTAAAGTACAGTTTATATTAGCAAGTAAGATATTCAAATCAACATGTAAAGCATGAGATCAATCAACAATATTATCAATGAGTATGGCAATCAATTATGACTGAAAAATGGCACTTTGAGGCTAAACAAAGCAATATTTTATAACAAGTGTTTTCTACAGAAAATTGCAGACTTATGGTTGTAGCATTCATTCATTTTTATCAGAAAATTACACCATCAAAACATGCCAACAATTATCCCAAAAAATGCGCCCTAGTTAGTAGAGTAAATGAACAAAATTTAGGAGCAAGTCTAAGGTTAGTTTAGTGGTTATGGTTAGTATTTTATATAGGTTATATTAGACCTAATGGTTGTACGTTAGGGTTTTTAACAAAAAGTAAAGTAGTGGGAGAGAGGGGACGCCCTAGTAGGGGAAGACTCCTCTCAATGAGGCAAACCAACTTCAAGCAAGAGACCTTCCAAAAGATAAAAAAATCATGTTTCCCAAGGAAATGATTTTATATCTCCAATGCAAAAAATATATGACTATTTCCTTTACTATTGGGTTAATGGAGTTAAAAAATAAAGAGATAGAGAAGCTACATCCTTGGGGGTGTAATCCCTTCCCAATGCAAGTTTCTCTAGCTAGGTTTTAATCTAAGAGGGTGTATGCCCTTATAATTCTCTTAGAAAACCCTTGATTAACGAATAACATGAAGCATAAAATGATGAAGACTATGGTGGGGGTGTATGCCCTTATACTTCCTAGCTACCTCCTAGCACAACAATTCTTGACTTGAAAACAATGATAGCATAAGAATAAAATACCATACCAAAATCAAGAAAGATGCCAAGATAATCCACCATAAAAGATAGAAATCATTCATCCAAGGCTAGTGCCCCACTCCTCCATCAACAATTCATCAAAATAGCCATAAACAAGTGCACAAGAGATAAATAGAGCCAAATATAGTGAAAATTTCAGACCAATACTTCTCATAATGAGGGAGAGTTAATGTTAAAATGAATTCTTATGATCTCTTATTTATACAAAATTTCACCAGGGTGACTTGTCCATAAATTAAGGGGTAAACCAAAATACTAGGGGTCAACAACCCTAATCTTGCCCCCTTTAACAAAGTAATATTAAACAATTCATCTAAAGTTTCACTTTTTGCACAAATAAACACTAATTTTACATGGAAGTATCCCCTTTAGGGGATGTTTTGTCACTTTGAAGAAGTCGTTGGTGTTGGAGAAGCATGCATAGGCCTCCAAAGGCCACATCTCAAGCATCTAGAAAATCTCATCATGGTGAATACCCTCTTCTCCAAGGATGATTTTAGGGGCTAAATTTCGCTGATGGGCTAATTTTCCATGGTTTTTCCAAAACCAAGATTCGCTATTTTAAAAATTATTCGCCCAAATTCTATAGGATAAAAATATTTTACCTTAAAAATCACGAAAATTTTATAAAAACTATATAAAATACTTAGAAATTTGAATATTTTTACAAAAATATCGCCAAACATTTATAGTTGACATATGAAAGATTAGTAAAATTCACCAAGGTTTCTACATTTTAAAATAAATTTCCATCCTTAAAATCATCCCCGTTCTCCTAAAAACATCCATGTGTAAATGAGTGGTACCTAACCACCAAGCCCTAACCCCCTAGGTGATGTCATGCCTCTAGGAGTGATATTTTTCCTCTCCTAGGAAACAAGTTTGGCATGTGGACGATAGGCTATGTTGTCCAAGTCAATCTCAAGGCCTTCGAAGTCTGATATTTCTCATCTGGCATGTGGGCCCTTGGCATCCAACCTGTGGGCTTGTAGCCCCATGGAAGCCCAATCTAGGCTTATTCTTCCAAAACTGTCCACCATCTAGGTCCTGCAAAAAAAAACAAGCACAACCTCCAAGGATCTCAAGTAATAAAATCATGATAAGTGAATCAAATCAAGAAATGAGCCACCTAAGCATGTACATCGAAGATCACTATATCAAACAATTAATTGCTGAAAGACACTAGGTGACTTGTTAAGCTTGAATGTTGGAGGATTGAAGAGGTGTCCTATTGGGTAGATCTTTCCCTAGGTCAAGGATATTTTACAAGAGATCCCTCTCTAAGTCATGTAAATTGGATGAAGTGGTTGGGGTCAAGACTCAATGGGCATAGGGCTCATGACATACAAGGGTTCATAGTGTCTCATTCATGTGTTCCTTTGTAGAAGGTGTGTGGTACCTTCGTCTGCAATGCACTTTTTCTAACTCCATGAATTTCATTTTATCTTTGTTTCTTTGTATTTCTTTCAATATAGCATAAGGTGAATTTGAAGGTAACTTCCCTGATGTGGTGACCATATGATGGAAATGTCACCCGCAAACACCTAGTGGAAATGATAAGGTTGGCTCGTGATGAGACCCCCTTTCTCTCAGCCATGCAACTAAGAGCCATTACCCTGGTTTGGTGACCAGGTGATGGAAATTTCATACCACTAGATATTGATGGACGTGATAGGTTGGCTTGTGATGAGACCTCCTATCCTTCAACTAACCTTTTAAGCATTCTATATTATATTGTGGGTCCCCTTTACTCAAAGATAATTGTTTCACTTCTTTATTGGGTGATCCTTGGGTGAAGCATCTGGAATGTTTATACAAGGATTTTATATTTTACCCAACATCAACCCCTCTGGGCCTTCAACCCCTTCTTCCCATAGAATGATGGACAACCCCTTCTTGGGTCAACATACCCTAAATTCCCAAGAGATAAGGAAATGGAGGGGAATAATGATGGAAAGTGGTAAGTATGGTCGGGAATGGTACAATGTCTCTTTAAGGGAGTTGCTAGTAGAAAATTCATCCCCAAGGAAGACCACTTACTAGGGAATAATGTCAACCACTAAGGTGAATTAGGGAAAAAGGCATAATGTCCAAGCATATATCATGAAATATAGAGAAATATAAGATACAACATACTCAACTGGCTTAAATATTGAAATGATGCTCACCATAATACTCACTTGTACCTCATGGAGCAAGGCCCACTACCTTTTGGAAGCCAGCTGATGTGGTGGATGCCATCCCGAAATCTGTGACCATCTATGGTGGTGAGAGGGGTTTCCATTTGTGAAAAAGGGTACTGCTGGTCATGTAGTTTCTTGGCACTCCATATCTGCAACCTGAGGGCCTTGAGACATAATCTCCTTAGTTATCCACAAAATGGGGATAACAACCACCATATCCAGTATGAAGGAAATCTTATCTTGGTCGATCAGTAATCCATCCTTGCAAACTACATGCCCTAGTAGTGTTCCAAAAGGAGAATGAAAGATGCACTTCTTCAAATTCATATAAACATGGAGCTAACAACATCAATCCAACATCAAGAGAAGGGATTGTAGGTGCTCCTTTAGCAAGATGAACACTATCTAGTCGTCTAAATAAAATTAAAGGAACTTGTGGATAAATTATTTGAAGGTTGTGACCACTATCTAGGAAACAAATTTAGGCTCATTCTTCAGTCCAAATGGCATCATAGTGTAAGAAAGGAACCCTACTTCGTCACAAAGGTGGCTTTTTCTTTATCCTCCTCTGCGATCTGAACCCGATGATACCCCAAAAATTTGTTTGTAAAAGATTATGCTTCTCATCCCCCCAACATTCTCCATAACCTCACCAGTGAAAGGGGTAGGGAAAGGATCATGCACACAGGATGCATTAAAGATTTTGACATATACATAGATTCAAATATCACATGTTTTCTTAGGTTTCACCACCATGGGGCTATTCCAATTTGATTCTTCCATAATAACAGTGATTCCACCATCCAACATATAATCCAACTCCTTGCGCACCTTTTCCTTATATTTGGGATTTAATTGGTAAGGTCTCCTTTTGACTTGCTTGGCGTATGACTTGAGCTGAATTTTCATAGCCCCTAATGATCCCATGATTCCCTTATTTTCTAAGAAGTTACGAGGAAACAAGTCCTCATATTCCTTGAGTAGGTCGACGACCTAGGTGACAGTCTCCTTATCCCAATAATCTCCAATGAAGGCACTTACTTAGTGTCAATATTATGCTTCCTTGTCTTAGTCACATGACCATAGCTTGGCACATCCAACTTTTCCACCTTTCCCTCCAGCATGTTCTCTCCCTTATATTATTTGATATGTACAACTCGGGGGTCATCTCGTTAATATCATTCACCTCGACCTTCTAATAGTGGATGACCTCTTTAAAATTTTCCATTGGCTAACGGTATGAGCATACCACCTTCAGTGTGGCATCCTTTGGTTGATAGTGAAATATAAAAAAAAAAATTGGAGGAAGGCCTCCCTTTGAGTCAAATCCTATGTAGTAAAGCCAAATGTGGAGAAAAAATGAGTGGTTACCTGAACCCAATATACTGTTTGTCTTCGAATATCCTCCTGAATGTACCAGCTCCTAGGAACCATATCCATGGTATGAACAAACTGATGGACCCAATGGGTGAAAGGAATATTCTTTGTATTACATCCCCTCTCAAAGTAATGAATGTGATATTGAGGATGTTCAATTCCCTTATACCTATTTTCCAACTCAAATTCATAGATTGGTTGGAACTTGACCTTAGTCATTTCATCCACCTATGCCCAGTGTTGTAAATTTGTTTGATGTGTTTCCCACCAACGCACAAGTGTACCTCGTACTACAACATCCATGGCCTAAACCTGTCGATATTCCATAGTGGTATTCTCCATATGTACCAATAATGATTCTACGGGCCCCGTCCCATCAAAGCATGGTGCATCACATAGCTCAAATCCAATCCAATGTACTTCTTTAATAATTATTGCACATCTTTGGGTAGATACCTCATACATATTTTTCTACCACCTCTCCATGGTGTCTTATGAATCTATGCCATATGACTTCATACTCCTCCATATTAGTTCCCCATCTACCATGGGATAGACATAATCTTCCGTGTGCCCTGTGATCTTGTAGATATTCTCAATAAACGATCTCCACGCATCCTTGTCTACCAACTCATTGTACCTATCCCCTTCATTAGGATATAAAGGTGCAATCACACGCAGGGTATCATTCTCAAATGACATATGTTTATTCTTCATATTCAACATCGCATTGTTATCAAAGGCCCAATCAATGCTTAGTAGGATAGGGTAGGGATAAAAATAATTTATAATATCTATCACTTAAAAATTAGAGTTTGTTTTCACCCATTTTATGTTTAGTTCAAATTTCTCCAATCAGCCTATAGGATATATCTTGTATTGATTTTCCAACCACAGTTGAATGGGAAACCAAACCAAGCTCAGGCTACCCATTAATTCTTTGGCAGGATGCTCATGTCAGAACCCATATCTAGCATTACCCCATCCATTTCATAACTACCAAGTTCAACTGTCATCTTGAACTATCTGTTGAGAAAAATAATTAACTTAATTTTTTATCATTTAATCATCAATATGGGGGCATAATATTATAGGTTCCAACTCTATATGTGTAGGGACTAGTACTAGAATCACTATCTATTCTATGAAAAGATCACGAAACTACACTAGCAAGTAATAAGAAACTTGTTCATTGGGCAACAAAACAAGAAAATACCCTATTGATGCAGGCTACAATATTTCACTCAAACAATATTTGAATGTCATGTAATCTTGTTCCCACCTTTAAGTGACATTATTATTATGATTGCAAAATCAAGATGGGAATGTAAAGGAAAATTAATTTATTCACTTTGATCAAATGAAACTACTCTATTGTAAATAAAACAAAGCAATCTATGTGTATTGGATAGAAAAACAAGAGGTTTTCTTATAGGCCAAAGGCTTACAATTCTTCACATAATCTTAACACTTAAGTGTCAAAAAAAATAATTGTTCCTACCTTCAATGACACTTTGTCTATGAAAAATAGAGCCTGTAAAACAATATCAAAACTAATCTTACACTTTCCTAAAAAATTCACAGAGTTAAGAATAAATATTTTAGCAAGATAAATTTGCAAAACTTTCGTTAATGTTTACTCGATGTTCATTGCAAAAATATGAATCAACAACATCGTTTAACTCTAGTGAGATCTAATCTTCCTGTAACAAAATAGATTCAATTTATAAACTAACAATGAAAGAAAAATATGACAAGGATTGATCCACACATTCACACTTTCATATAAAACATGTAGTATCAATCTTAAACTCTATAATACTTTAGTATGGAATCTTGAATGGTACAACCTTGTACTTCAACATCAACAAAAGTATGTCAAATTATGAATGACGAGATAATGTAATCATAAGGAAAAATTGCAATGTAATTTTTCAAGTCCTGCTTGATTCATTATCTAATCATACTAAAATAACGATGTTCTGTGCAAAATGAATTTGCACGAAGACATAATTAAAATTATGGTGTGTTTAAATGATTAAATTGGAATGGCTGGAGGGAAGTGTTGAGAGAATAATTCCAATTCTAATGAAATTTATTAATAATTTGTTACAATGAACATGATTAGAGCATAATCATTCACAAAATTAATTACATAAACTAAACGAGAACATAGTTGAAACAAAATAGAGGATATTCACAAAATACACTTACAGATCTAATCTAATGATATAGGGAAATGATAGCCATATCAGTGGGCCCTCCTAGTATGCATCTTGCTTTTGAAATGACTATAAAATTAAATCAAATGGAACCACAGATTGAGCTTCAACACAACAACATCTTCATTAATCAATTTTGATGATACAAATTGATGCAAGAAATTTCATCCTCAAGGTATGATCTTAATAATATGAATTTCTAATCTACCCCCTTCCTCCTTATCTATGGAGATTCATTTATACATAAAATTAATGAACCGAATCCCCAAACTCAGAATTCATTCAAACAAATTTACATTTTTTGGGAAACCAACCATAACAAAAACTTTGGTCAAACCCAGATTAGAAAAACCTTGATATCTCCCAAAACATTTTGGATTTTGGAAACCTTGCAATAAAGTAACCAATCTGGACTCTTGTAGAAAAAGCCTATATCTTGGATTTTCAAGATTCACTTCAATCGCCTCAGAATTGATGCCTGAAGTTGAATGTGTGAAACTACTGCTAATTTTGGGCTGAACTGTTAATTGCAAGATGGGGTTCCACATGTGTGACCTCGGTGCAAGATGAATAACACTATAGCATGCCAAAGGATTTAGTGACAAAACCCTAGTTAGTTCAGAAGTACCATGAACTACAATGCGGGTTACCAAACCACTATGTTGGTTACAAAACCTAGCCTCAATAAACCATCATTAGTAATAATTCAACTTTTTGTAAAGGTTTAAGATATTATTAGGTTTATTTTCAATTTACTAGATAACCATAGCATAGATAGCATCACTGAGAGAAACACAATCACAATATACACAACATTTATCCTGGGAAACCCTCATGTGGAAGAAAACCCAACAAAAACTTCCTTAATATAGATAGCCAATACAATGCCAAGACAATAAACCAAACACTAGAGAATATCCTCCACTAAGCAATGCGCCTCTCTCCCTTCCTTCTTCCGGCAACTGGTAACTGCATCTTCCTTCAATACTTGCGTACTAGATGAGTGATATGAGTGAGTGAACAAATGAGGCGCTGACTTCCTTTATTTATACAAATTGGAAGGTTTTGAAAAGGTGTTTCTTCATTGGAAGGGCCGACTTGTATTTCTGAGTGGTTAAAACCACTTTAATTTCCCAAGGGTCCAACTTCTCAATTTGCATAATATATTACGGTTTGACAAATCCGCAAAAGTGAATTTGGTCAATTACAATGCCCGACATGATCAATCCACAAAAGAGGATTGATCTAATGAATAATATATCAATAATAAATAGAATACTCTTTGAAGTTACAATATTTCAACACTCCCACTTAACAAGAAGGGTATTCTACAACATCATCAGGAGAAAGATAGAGGGAAGCCATAACAACAACATTTGGAACACTGACTGACATATATATAAATCGTCAGAATTTTTTCTCATCATCAATATCATCATTCATAGAAGGGAGATGGAATGGAATCATCATCATTTGCATCAACATGGATTAGTATAACACTAATACATCATAATCAATAATAGGACAAGGCTGATACAACATCAACAACAACAATATCACAACACAAAGGATGAAGCATCATCATCAACAACAACATCACAACACGAAGGTTGGAGCATCATCAACATCAACACTAGGTTGTAAATCTTCAACACGAAGTTGGCATCTCAACAACATCAGCACAAGGATGGAAATCTTCAGCACGAAGTTGGCATCTCAACAACATCAACACGAAGCTGGAAACATTCAGCACTAGGTTGGCATCACAACACAAGGCTGGCATCACAACAACATCAGCACGAAGGTGGAAATCTTCAGCACTAGGTTGGCATCATAGCATGAGGCTGGCATCACCACAACATCAAAACAAAGATGGAAATATTCAATGTTAGGCTGACATCACAGCATGAGGCTAGCATCAACACTACTCCCCCTTTCGAGGGAGGTCCTTTCAGACTACACCAAGATTATCTCAAAATTTCTCAAACTTTACACGAGATAGAGGCTTGGTCAACACATCAACAACCTGTTCATCCATGATAACATATTGGAGCTTTATGGATCCTCTCTGCACCATATCACGGATGTAATGATATAAGATCTCTATGTGTTTTGACTTGTCATGGAACATAAGGTTCCATGTCATCTTTATGCAACTCTGTTTATCACATAGAATCACAGTTGCTTCCCTCCAGATCGAATATACATGTCAACAACTTTTGAAGCCATATGGATTCACAACTGGCGGAACATGCATCAATGTATTCTTCTTTTGTCGTGCTAAGAGAAATCTTTGATTGCTTCCTACTCTTCCATGAGATCATGGCTAACCCCAGACTGAAACAACATCCTGAAGTTCCCTTTTTGTCAGAGACACTTCCAGCCCAATCTGAATCAATATAACCACTCAGTCTGAAGTCATGATATCCATTATAACTGAGACCACAATCTAATGTACCTTTAAGGTACCTCATCAGATTTTTTGTAGCAACCAGGTGGACACATTTGGGCTCTACTAGAAACTGACTCAAGGTGTTTATAGAAAAACATATGTTTGTCCTGGTGTTCTTCAGATACATCAACGACCCAATGATCTGTCTGTACAGCATAACATCAATCAATTCTGATGAAGTGTCAACCAAGAGCTTCAACTTTGTTTCCATGGGTGTATTCATGGACTTACACTCTAACATATCAAATCTCTTCAGTATTTCAACTGCATACTTCCTTTGGTTAAGGAAGATCTTCTCTAGGCTCTACCAAACCTCAAGACCTAAGAAATAGTGCATTAGGCCAAGGTATTTCATCTCGAATTGTGCAACGATCTTCTTCTTACAGTTAATGATGAGCATTTATTCTCCAATTAAGAATAAGTCATCCACATACAACAACAATATAATAGGCTCATCATTCATAACCTTGAATTAAAGGTTAGAGTCAACTTTACTCTTGGTAAATCCCAAGCTCGTCAGGAAATTGTCAATCCTTCCATACCAAGCTTTGGGAGCTTGCTTCAATCATTCTTCAACTTGCAGACATGAGTCTTCCTGTCTTCAACTTCAAACCCTTGAGGTTGTTCTATATACACCTCTTCTTCAATGAAACCATTCAAGAAGGTTGTTTTCATGTCCATCTGGTGTAACTTCCACTTCATCTTAGCTACAAGGGCTATGATGGTTCTGATTGAAGTGTATCTAACTACAGGACCAGACGTCTCTTCATAATCAATGCCTTCCTTTTGAGAAAATCCACGAGAAACAAACCTTGCTTTATATTTCTCAATACTTCCATCAACAACATGTTTTATTTTGAAAATCCATTTGGAAGATACCACATCCTTGCTCTTCAGTTTGGGAACTATTTCCCATACATCATTCTTTATGATGGATTGGTAATCTTCTGTCATGGCATATGCCCATTCTTTCTTCTGAATGGATTCTTCAAAGCGAGTGGGATATTTCTCTAAGAGATCACATATCAAATCCATATAATTGGAGAATGGCTTGGGTTTCTTCACTTGTCTCATGGTTCCTTCGGGGGCACCATACTTCTCTCCATATTGAATAAGTTCCCTTGCCCAGGATGGATTTCTGTTGTGGGAGATCGTCATCTGGGGAGGTTCTTGAGATTATATTATGTCATGATCTTCTAGAATCTCCTCATCAGGGGAAGTTATGACTTCCCTCACTAGTTCTGCAACTCTGGGAGTCACGGGTTCTTCTTCATATACTTCTTCAAGATGACATATTCTTGATTTCTTGAGTGTTGCATCTTCATCAAAGGTTACATCCATTCTGATCTCAATATGATGGTAACCTAGTATATAAACTTTTAAGGCCTTGGAGACCTCACAGTATCCAAAAAATATTCCCTTCTTTCCTGAAGGGTCCAGCTTGGTTCTCTTCTCTTTTGGAATGTGTACAAATACTGGGCAGCCAAATATTTTGAGATGGATTACTTCTGGCTTCTTTTCGGAGAACATATATTCATGGGTATTGAACCCAAGTGCACTATGGGACAATATATTTTGTAAATATACTATTTTTTTTGTTGCTTCTTCCCATAAGTGCATTGAAAGATCTTGATCATGGATCATAGTCTTCACTGCTTCCATTATAGTTCTATTCTTTGTTTCTGCTACACCATTTTGTTGAGGATTGTAGGGAGTGGTGAGCTCCCTCTTGATCCTAAAATATTTGCAAAAGTTTGCAAACTCTTTTGATGTGTATTCTCCTCCATTATCTGACCTGAGTATATTGATCTTCCTTTCATAAATATTCTCTATCAAGGATTTGAATTCCTTGAATTTACTGAACCCTTCATCTTTTGATTTCAAAAATTAAACTTAGGTTTTATGATAATAGTCATCAATAAAAGATACATAGTATACATACCCATTGATGGAGGTTGATGGAATTGGGCCACATACATCTGAGTGAAAGAGCTCTAGGAATTCTTCTTCTTTATTGTCTCTCTTCGGGAAAGGGTTCTTGATGTTCTTTCCTTGTGCACATCCATTGCACACTCCTTCATGGTCAGCCTTGAATTCTGGTAGACCTGTGACTGCCTTGCTTACATATGGTAATGCTTTGTAGTTGATGTGAGCCAATATTCTATGCCAAAGTTCACATGGATTCTCAATCAAATGGGTCAAGGCTGCTTATGAGTGACCCTTTAGCTTATACAAGCCACCTTCTTCTTTTCGAATAACAATTTCTTCTTCCATGGTTTTTCCTTTGGCCCACATAAGAACTTCTCCATCTATGAAGGAAACTATGAAGCCTTTATTTTATAAATCTGAGATGGAGAGTAAGTTCTTTGTCAAACCTAGTACATATAGTACATCCTTCATCTTCATTGGAGTCCCTGAATCAAGCTTGTAGTTTGATTATCCTACTCCCTTGATAGGGTATTGATAATCATATCCAACTGTAACTTTTCGGGGAAACTTATTTTCTATAAGGAAAGAGAGAATGTCTCTTTGACTTGTCATGTGCTTGGAAGCACCAATATCTATGAGCCAAGTGTCCTCACCAGGTGACACTGATTCTGAGAGGGCAGAGATTAAGACATAATCTTCAATCTGTTCTTTTATCATCTGTGTGGGTGTCTCTTCATATTCAACTGCATGGGCATGGTGCCTCTTGTTTATATTCTTGTATTCTTCTCGTCTAGCTAGAAAATTCTTAGTAGTATGTCCCATCTCGTCACAATGGTAACATTGGTAGGATGAGAAATAGTTTTCTCTTCTTTGACCTTTCTGAAACTTCTGGAATCTCCTTGGAGGATGAGATTCTTTATGTATGATTTTTTTGGGGGGGGTGAGACTCCTTATGAGTTTCTTTCCGAAAGTAAGACTTCTTTCTTCCTCATTTAGTATGAGTATCTAGGGATTTTTCTTCATATCTTGATAGCAATGCTTCTTGGTTAGCTACTCTTGCTTCTTCTTGAACACATTCTTCCCAAAGACTGTCAAATTGTAGTTTCTCCTTTCTGGCACAAATAGTTTGGATGAATGCATCCCAAGGTCTTGTGAGACTATTAAGGGTTGTCATTATAAGTTCATCTTCATCTATAGTATCTTCAATTGTTTCTAGTTGTTCTTTGAATTGTGATATTCTGGAGAAATATTCATGAATTTTTTCTCCTTTCTGCATCCTTGTATTTTTGAGTTGGGTTCTTAGATTAATCTTCCGATTGATGTTCCTTCCTTCATATAATATGGTTAGGGCATCGACCATTTATTTTGAAGTCTTCTTTGAATATACTTGAGGAATCAAGTGATCTTTAATAGAATCTACAATGATTATTTTGGCCCTAACTATGTCCTTTTGGTGTTTTTCTTTAGTTGCAGAATCGACGGGTTCTAGTACATTTTATTTAATGAATCTTTCTAGGTCATTCTCTTCAAGAATGAGTGAAATCCTATACTTCTAGGAATGGAATTTTTCCACACCTTCTATCTTGTCAACAAGCTTAGTGCTTGCAGACATCTTTACCCGGAGCTAGGAAAATGACCAAAAATTGAAAATGATCAGAATTGAATTTTGAACTTAGAGGCGAGTAGCTTGGTGTAGTTAGATTTCAGAAAATCAAAAGTTTTCCCCTTTAAACTTGACCAGCAGATTTCTGGACTGGTGCTTCTGGTTTTTTGGTACTTCTACTTTTTTGGTACTTCTAGTTTTTTGGTGCTTCTGTTTTTCTGGTACTTCTGGTACCAATGAAAACTAGGGTTCACTTTCTGGGAGTTCTATCCACTGAAAAGGTGCATTGAAGGTGCCAAATATTTCCTTGGGCTAGGGTGCACTTTTCTAGAAGACTTTTAGGTTGAAATTCCTCTTCAATAAAAATCCCTAAATTTCTTGTACGACAACTGTGACATTTTTCTTTATCCAGTGAAAGATGCTCTCTTCATCTTAGCTCTAAAACCATGTTAAGATTTAATCTATTATTAGGTTTATTTTCAATTTACTATATAACCATAGCATAGATAGGATCACTGAGAGAAACAAAATCACAAGATACACAACATTTATCCTAGGAAACCCTCATGGGGAAGAAAACCCAGCAAAAAATTCCTTAATATAGATAGCCAATACAATGCCAAGACAATAAACCAAACACTAGAGAATATCCTCCACTAAGCAATGCACCTCTCTCTCTTCCTTCTTCCGACAACCGGTAACTGCAACTTCCTTCAATACTTGCACACTAGATGAGTGAGCTCAGTGAGTGAACAAATGATGTGTTGGCTTCCTTTATTTATACAAACTGGCAGGTGTTGAAAAGTTGTCTCTTCACTGGCAGGGCCGACTTGTCTTTCTGAGTGGTTAAAACCACTTTAATTTCCCTAGGGGATGACTTCTCAATTTGCATAATATATTTAGGGTTTGACCAATCCGCAAAAGGGGATTTGGTCAATTACAATGCCTGGCATGATCAATCCACAAAAGGGGATTGACCTAATAAATAATATATCAATAATAAATAGAATACTCTTTGCAGTTACAATATTTCAACACTTTTAACCCTTCTAATTCATCAAATATTATGGGAAAACACATAATAAACCATCATAATTACCTCATGAACCTTGGATGACCATTTTAGACAAAATGTGATGAAAGAGTGGTTTTCATAATGGAAAGAGTGGTTTTGGAATGGCAAAAAAGTATCATTTGGCAATGCAAATGGCGCTAATTTGGGGGCCCAACACTCTCTTCCTATGCGTTTCTAGTTAGTGACTTAGAGCATATCTATTTTTGGTAGGGAGGATGATATATCTCTCTTCGTCACTTCTTTCCCCATGTAGGTTGTTAACATCCACATCAACTTTCACGCAACATCATGATCGCTTAACAATCTCAAACAACAACGTAAGAAAGTACTTACTTGGTCCTCAGTTCTTGTTTCATGACCCAAGTCATGCAGTTCTTATTTACATGTCGGTCACTAAAGATCCTCATGAAAATGTTCATTGATTTCCCTTTTTTCGGTGCATAGAAGCTCCTCTTGTCTGTGTACTTCTTCCAATGAGTTCTGAGTCATGCACTATATTTATTCATTGATGTGGGATTCCTCTTAATATCTCTATGTGTTGCATTGCAATTCTTCACGAGCATGAGCTTCTTAAAGTGACCTATTTTTTACTCATTGTACTTCCTCAAAGATCCATACCTCCTCAAGTCCAGCTCTTCTCGTGCTCTTTCTTCCTTTATGGACCTCTATGCATCATGCATAAATTGCTCCTGCTAAGAAACATCAAACATAGGAGGGCGATGCGTCTCCTTTCTTATCCTCCCCTCTTTCCTTTGACCCAAGCTTTTACCATGCTCAAAGTCCATTACCATATTTACTCCACCTTAGGTTATCACCCATACATATACTTCATCATCCTTTTTCTAATTCTCGTGCTGCTCCACATGTAACATATTGCAATGTTCCTTATTCTCTTCCCACTTCTTCAGTAAGTCAAGAAAATCCTCTATAACATGCTCGAGGCTGTAGAAGTACCCGCAAAGAGTGCATGGTTTGGTACAAAATATTGACATGTGACCTATCCCTCCACAATCAAAACAAGTGAGGGATCTACCTCCCCCTCCTCCATATCTTCATCTGTGATTATGTCCATATCTTCCTCTGGGACCTCCTTGATATCCCCCCCTCTTAGCACCACCATGGTCACCCTCCTTCTATTCTTCTTGTACTCAGAATACATCATGGGTATGATATTTCATTAGTTGGAATGACCTACAGTTGTTCAAATAGTGTCCCCATAGACTTACAAAATTCACATAATGGAGTATGATGCATCTTTTGATATTTTTCCAATGTTGGGAAGAGAGGTGGTATATGGCCCCACTACCTAGAAATTTCATACCACACCATCTAAGGGCCAGTCAAAAATGGAATCATCACACCCATTTCCATATAGTTTCCAAGTGTAGGATATTAATTTGTATGATTCCCCTCTAACCTACACGTTTTTCACCATATGTGCTTGCACACAACTTTTATTTCTGCCATATCTTGAAATTGTATCGTCATATTGGCCAAATGAGACTGTACTTGCACCAAACTTGTTGATGTTTCTCTACCTCTATGCATATCTTCTAGGTGCATCACAATATCCACCGCTTGTACCTGAGTAGTCACCTTTTTCGGCGTAATAGGGACTCAGATATGGGGAAGCAACCTTGCAATGAACCATTCTCTGTGTTGCACAATCTATATATGGAACATCATCCTCTCCAACAAAATATTGAACTATTAGTCATAACCCCACACAGTTTCTCTTGGTTTATGCTTAATCTCCTTAATCTATGTAATACATTGAGACTCTCACTTAGGATTTTGGAATTCCTTAAGCATATATTTCTTGATCTTTGTCATGGACCTCATTTTTCCTGCTGGTGTAATGGAATTGTACTTCATATACCACATCAGGGTTGTGTCCCTAAATGTGGTCTCTATATATGAAATCTTCGATGCCTCATATGTGATCCTCTTCACTGACCATATTGCCTCACAGGTGAACCAATGTTTCTTTGCATCATATCTACCCATTCCATGGAACATAGGTAAACTCATGGTACTATCTTGATTCTCCATCCTCAATTTCAAACTATGTCCTCCAAATGAATTGTTGGGTGTCTAGGATCTTGGTACTGATACTCTTCCTAGTGAAGTAGCACTAATTTCATATTCTTCTTTACTCACCACTTCCCTTCTTTCTTCTCCTACTCTTTATTCTACTCCAATCACCTTGTTGTTTGTTGTTCTTTCTTCTTGGCTACAAATGCACAAGTGGGGTGGTTCAAAGGGGGGGTCACTCCATCGTATTTTAATAGTTATTATGAGGGAACCCAAAGATTTTCCTACCTGCATCCATGCAAGACCATCCAATATCACTAACTCTTCTCCTTCACCACTAGGGGATCCTCCATCTTCCACTCCTACTTATGCTCCTTTTCTCTGTGCTTCATCTTCTTTCGAATTTGCAACACTCCATAATAGCCAATGGGTACAGACTTTGTCTTCTGGGACCCTACTACCACTACTACTTTTATCTCCATTGGATACCCTACTCTCAATTTCGTGCATATTCATGGGCCTATCCTCATATGTGATCCTCTATGGTACAATACACTCTTGCGCACTACCTCCTGGTGCAATCTCCTTCCTCTTCATTATGGGCCTAACATATTCAAAGTACATCTTTCCTTTCTTTATATTGATGATGGAATCATTTTTGAAGGCCCAATAAATTCTCATTAGTGTTGGTTATGTATATTTCTCACCTAGGATTTTAATCACTTCAAAATACACCATGGTCCGTACTCTTTCTAGGTTAACTTCAACATTCT